>JAIPRM010000604.1:0-23649 GCA_025469315.1 Stegophylla sp. TES_Ste_2020 | reverse complement strand
ATTTCTTCAATAAAACGATTCTGAACGAGGGAAGTTAATAATATAAAAAATAAATGAGAAAAAAAAATATATTAGAAATATTAGAAAAATGTCCAAAATTTTTTTTTCACATTTTCAAAATTTTCTTGTGCCAAAATCTTTCTTATATGATTTCCTATCTATGTTTAAATTTTCATATAGTTCGGATCAAAAAATTATGGTTTCCGAGTCATTTTTGTCAAATTTTGGGTAGTTTTTTCCAAAAAAAGAAAAAATTGAAGAATTGAGAAATTCACAAAATGACTTCTTTAAAGTACAATCTAGAGGCAAATCCAGTTTCAAAAAGTTACTGATCGAAACTTTTGGACAAGTATTTCCATACGAAAAGTTGTACACAGAAAAAAAAAGAAATAAACATCATTGTAAAAACACTAGCTTCTTCACTTCGTTCTGAATCTAAAAGATAGTCTTCGAGTCTTTTTTGTCAAATTTTGGGTAGTTGTTCTCAAATTTTAAGAAAACTATTGAGAATTGTGAAAAATAACCTCTCAGAAGTATCATCTAGATTCTAGATGCGAATTGTGATTAAAAAAATTGCTGTTTGAAACTATTGGACAAGCGTTTCTTCCAGAAAACTCGTACTCAAAAAAAAACGTATTTCGACACGACAACGTGTACACATAAAAAAAAAAAAAGAAAAAAATGAACATAATTGTGAAACCACTAGCTTCTTTTCTCCACGAAGAGTCCAAAAACAATTATACCTATATGGTACGTTAAGTCACGTAGGTAACTACTAATGGTATTGTAATTATTTAAAATTACGACAATTTTTTAATTTTAAGTATTAGTTAACTTATCAAATAATACTATGTTTATTTTTTCAAATAGGTTCATAGTGAGACTTAGTGATATAAATTATTTTATAATGAACGTTATTAAAAATTAAAGAGCAAAACTTTTTTTTTTAACATCTTTGACTTATAACACCGAACATTTATACAGTGGTCAAGTCAGTTATGACAGATCCCTCAATTAAACACAGTTAAAAAGTACTTAGAGGTATTAAAAAGGTCAAGGCGACAAGGCTTTATACCAGGATAATTTAATTGGGTTTCGGGTGTGTTGGAATTCGGCTAAATTATATTCTGTATATTAAGAGATACATATGTTTACTATTAAGATAATTTGACAAAAAAACTCGGAAGCTATATTTTTTTAATCAAAACCTTATGAATATTTAAACATAAATACACAATAATATGAGAAATATTTTGGCTCAAGATAATTAAAATAAAGTAAAGTAAAACAAAGATAAATAAAGTAAAGTAAAGGCAAGAAAACCGGACATACTTCACACTATAGGTATTCTTTGCTTTTCGGGTCAAATGTTCTTTTTTTTATATTTACATGTAAACCACTTTATATGAAACATAATATGTATTGTGTTTTATAATTTTTAGCATTTAATGCAGTTTGCCGTATGAAAGCAGATTAATTGATTAACGTATCGTATTACACAAAACAGTTATTTTGATAAAACAAAATAAAAAAGTTGTCGAAATTTGAGACTTATTAATTAATAAGCGACAAATTTATAAACAGATAAAATCTGTTACGCGCATGTCAAATTCATTTACAAATGTAATCGAGCTATTTGTTAATAACTGTTATACTGTATAAATATTACGTAGTGTTAAAGTGTTTCAACAGTCTATATCATCGAAATTATGCTAATGAAAAAACCATCACGAATCACACACACACACACACACACACACACACACACACACACACACACACACACACACACACACACAATTGCTGAGTCGCAATCAAGCCTGTTTTACGTTGTATAGGCAAATTATTTTACACGCAGATTTTTAGAAACATAAAACGAGCGGTTTGTAAGTTTACACGCTGCTCGTTAAAAAAGAAACGTAACACTGTTATAATGCATTTCCTATTCAATTCATTGAAGATTATTTTTAACGTTGTTCTCTGTGGAATAAGTAATGTGACGGCAATTACGAATATTAACGATATTAGATGGTTAAATTTATTAACCATTATCACATCAAGCTTTTATTCTGAAATTGAATTCAAAGTTGCAGTAAAAATTTGCGTGACATAAAAATAAATAAAAGTTACATGCACAGTACGGTGTAAAGTGAGCGTAATTTCTTGGAGACAAAATTTAGCTAACAATTAAACTGGCGTGAGAACGTAATGTGACAATTAATTAATTAGCCAATCCGCCTATACGGTTGTATTTTTATTTTTATTTTTTTTTTTTTTTGGCTGCTTGTAATACACCCTTTTTCCTCCGGACGTGACGTATATTGCCGGATATTATACGCTAGTCACTCATCTCGTTGGTCCCATCGCATTATTCTGCCCGCTATCCCACGATTACAATCGACCGTTTAAATAAACTTGTGCAATGGACCCTCGGATCGAGAGAGATGCGGCCGAGGACCACATTTATAAGCGGGTGGAGGCACAGGGAGGTGACGATAGAGAGAGAGAGAGTGTGTGTATGTGAGTGAGATGGATAATAAGAGAATAGAAGACAATATTATTGTGATGGTGATAATATTATTATTTCGTATGAATGAACTGTTGCTAGTTAGTTGGTAGAGGGGATGGCTACGGGGACTGTAGTAGTTAGTGGGCGGGAGTTGCGTAGACGGGTAGGCCTAATAATAAGTGTGATCGCTTTTTATCGAGTTAGATAATTACATTGACACACTGTTATAGTAAAACGGTTAGTGTTTGTCATACATGCACCGGATGGGTTTCAACAGTTAACCGCTGGAACGAATGGATTACAACTTATTGTACAGGAGGTCAAGTACTGCTCGACACATTTATGTAACAATATTACACGCTCCTATACTTGTTCATGTTATATTTAATAACTAGGTAGTATGAAACTATAAAACATGATTTCGAGTTATAAAACTACTGGGGCCAACTTTTTCTTTCCATCTTTTAATCAAAATAAATATAATAAACGCAAATGTATATGTTGTACCTAAAGCTACGATAGTTCAAACACCATCAAAATGCACTGCGCATTATACTGACGAACTTGGAACTCACACGATAATGAGAATTAATAACCATAAACCATTTTTAATCAACAATATTTAATTTAGGAAGAAAGACAATTTTATTTATAATGTGAGGAAATGTGTGTAAGAAAATAAAACAATAATAATATTGTTTGTTGTAGAACATTACAATGCTCTGATCATCAAATAGGGCAATTCTAAACTCCGCCATAATACAGTTTAGATAAAAAAGGTAATAAAAAAGTCATATGTAAACTACGCTAATTTTATTTTTTTATACCTGCAATGGGTACATGTATACTCGGCTAGTGTTATGGCTTTCCTACAATACGTCAAATTTAGTCATGACAAATAATTTTGTCTAAATTAATTAATTATATAATTTAAAATCAGTATTTCCAAATCCCTATGATGATATACTTTGGCTATTTACACATTAATGAAAATTAAATATAATCCTTCCGTGGAGTTCTTCTGTCTAGGTTTTTAGCGCTTAAATTGATTAATTGTTTTGTGCTCTTCCAACTAGTCATGCTCGGAATAAAATTAATTACTGGCCAAATAGGCATTTTATTAATTTTTTTTTTTTCAACAATTATACGCGTCTGGTGAAACAAAATGAAGGAGCCATAATAAAATTGCAATGCATTTATTAAAAATGTTTAAATAGAAGAATATAATATTACTTTACACAAATTCGTAAAGTAGTATTCATATTAATTTATGCCTTCTAATTTAAAATAAAATTCTAGAAAGACAAAAAATAAATAGTTGTTTAAAAAGAAAAGCGATGAAAACAATTTGTGAAAAACCAGGTAAATACTAATTTAAATAATAAAGAAAAAAATAATAATGAAGTAAAAGTATCGACAAGAATGCCAGATACACTTCGTACCATGGTTTTTCTTCACTCCTTGGGTCAGATGCTCTTAGTGGGTATAGTAAAAATTACGACTGTTATTGTTTTTTATATTTAACAATATACATACTTACTTCACTTAAAATCGTATTATTGAAGGAATGAATTATTAATTCTTTAAAAATCAATACACCCACCAAGGGTATTTGACTCGAAGAGCGAAGAATATCCATGGTGCGAAGTATGTCTGACTTTTTTTTAAATAAAATCTTTTTTTCCTTCTGTGAACACTTTTTCGTATAGAAAAACTTATTAAAAGTTTCGATTAGTAATTTTATAGAGTAGAAATTACACCCAAATGGTACTTTAAAAAAGTAATTTTTTTCACAATACTTTTTACAAAAACGACAAAAATCTGATGAAAAATTGTCAAAATACGGTAATATATGGTATTACCAGAATTTTTATAAATTTCAAATATGTTTTTATTAACATAACTTAAAAAATTAAGGAGGAAGAAACTTGAAACTTGCATCAACAAAAATAAATGGTCACGCAGATACTTCATAAAAATATTAAAAACAATTGATTAATTTTGTTTTAAATATGGAATTTTAAAAATATATGAAATTTCTTTGGTTTTTTGTACGTTTTAATTTCATAAAATTTTGAATTCTTGATATTCAAACCTGAAATTTGAACATGACCTTACTCACATATATGCCTAATTGATCTGGAAAAAATATCAAAAATCTTAAGTAAAATATTTTTCTTTATCACCTTTTAAATTTAATATTTTGACGAAATTTGTTAATTTTACCAAAAATTACACACTTTAACATACAAAAAAGAAAATTTCTTCGGCCGATCTTAATGAAACTTAGTACTTTGATGAAGAATTTAATTGCAAATATATTTTGGTGTGATACAATTTTATACAGACGAATATTTAAACATTTTACCATGGGTTCGATCTTATGAAACGCTTAGTATGATAGCATGGACTAAAATTTAAGCACATCAATAGTTTTCGAATTATTTGATTTTGAAATTTCCGTATGTTTGGTAATTACTAGGGTACTAAGTACCTACTATTTCGACCATTTTTGACTCTGTTATTGTAGTCAATTATTATAGTGATGAACCGTACCCGGTAAACTAAATGTTTTGCAATTTTTCCAACCGTAACTGACCAGAGGCGATACGATAAACATTAATACTAATTATAATACAGTGAATTATGTTGATTTACGATAATTAGAACTGCCTTATTATTTAATTATGATGTTTATACTTTATTGTAATTTGTAATTATTTATGGTCAATTTATTAGGTGTAAGGGAATATATAAAAATCAATTTTGGTTTGTTGTAAATGTTGTATGTAACAAAATAATTTTTAGTTCAACATTTAAGTTCAATGTATGATCAGTGTTCAAATTGTCCAATCACAAAAAAAATGAATTAATATTGTTATTTTGGTCAAATTTCGACCACTTGGTGATACCAGAACTTATTATTACGTAACCGTTTTGCGCGGGTAAGTACTACTCAGTGATTAATCCTAGAACAGACACCAAATTTGTATAAACTAAGAAAGATAATATTTTCTGTGTCTTAGCGTTTTTATTTGTTTGATATACCTAATAATACAAAAGTTATAATTGTTTAAAAAACTGATATTTTACATTTTTCAAACTTAAATAGCTTTTGATATATATTGGTATTATTGAAAAAATAAAATCACTACGACACAATTAAAGTTCTATTTTATTTATGGTGAAAATTTGGTTTCTCAATTATGACTATAGCCTTCTCGGTTCTTATCCGCTCTCCGTATTACTTATAAATAACTTTACAACACATTATCTGCAACATATTTCGAGTTATAACTACTGACTTTCCAATTAATTTACTTACTATGTGTTGTAGGCACATAATATTTATTAATTGATATTCCAGAAGTCTTGTAATAATAAAAAAATAATGTAAATATTAACTAATTAGATGTAACAATTTTCATATTTTTCAAGTGGCAAATAAATAATAAAATCACATTTAGATACAGCTTAATGTTTTATTAAAAATTGAAAAATCGTTTTCTTTCTAATGGTTATATTTATTTACAGTAGAAATCGTTTATAATGGTACTGGTTATAATGACAATCGAGGTTTAATGACCTTAAGTTAAAAGTCCTGGCAAAAAACAATATTATATTATGTACTAATTTGTATCGGTTATTTTGAAGTCTATATAATGACTAAACGGATGTAATGACGGTTAGTTATTTAAAAAAAATATTTTGTCTATAATGACAATTATCATGCTTATTAAATTTATCAAAGCTAAATAGCTAATATAACAACAAAGTGTTACAAACTAAGATAACAAATTAATTGAATATTAAAATTTCATGTTTTTTAAAAATATTAAATAAATAATAATAGTAAATTTAGTTCACTTTTTATTGTATTTATTTTAATCACGATTTTGTGACAAAAATTTAATATATTTGTAATACATGATAAAATAATATTTGTATAAATTTATAATGGATTTTAGTTATTTTTTTATCATCTTGGTTGTACTGACTATTGGTTATTATGACGAATTTTGATTGGTCCCTTGAATGTCAATATAAACGTTTCTTACATAGATTTTCAGATATAAATAGAAAATACATAATTTACCTAATCGTTAAATATTTATTAGAATTATTTATTTAGCTAGCTGCTGTTTCCGTGAAGTGTGCACTCCATTGCCCGTAACAATAATACTTTAGTTTACGATATTTTTGATTTTTTCTCTCGTATACATGCAATTTGCGTTGAAGCAAGATGGCGTCATCAAAAAAATATGTTGGGAGAAAGAGATGTCCTATCTTCTACAGAGTACATGGGCCTTCTTATTGTATAGAACAGGTAAAATTATATATGTGAATATATTATTTTGAATAATAGTAATATATAATATAAATTTTAGAATACAAATTTTCTATTTTCTTAGTGAATTTTTTGGGTATCAAAATCCCAGCTCTACTATTGTCCGAATAATATAATATGATTTGATAGTTTAGTTATATTTATGTAAAAATCAAAATATTGTGTAAAAATCTTAAAATAAAATATTAGATTCGACTTTTAGATCCCAAGGCTTAAAAAATTATCCAAAAACCGTAAATTTTATAAAAAAATTAATAAAATAAAAAATTGTCAAAAATTTTTAAAAAAAATGCAAAATCAATTTTTATGTTTATTCAAAAGTAAGAGTACATAACACGGATTTTTAATAAAAAAAAAAGAATCAAACAGCAAGTTTTGAAAAATAATGAGAAGTGCATCAAAATTCTAGCTCTAATAATAATAATAAATTATTTCCATTATATTATATTCTATTATATTATCTACTAAAATTAATTTCATAAAAAACTAGACTACGGCATATTTTTCTGTTTTTACGCAATTTTTCGGTAGTTTTTTGCCTTTGTTTGGCAATACAATTGAGAATTTTGATAAACGACATATCTAAAGTACCACGTGAAAAAAATGATCTGTCGAAAACATACACGAAACGTACAAATTCGAACCCTTTTTCCAATGAAAAAAATATGTACAAAGAAAAATTAAAACACTGTAAAACCACTAGCTTCTTTGCCCTCTTCAAATTTTTAAACAAATGTATTTTAGATTTTCAATAAAGTGAAGAAGCTAGCGTTTTTACAATGATACTTATTTTTTTTTCAGTGAACACTTTTTTGTATAGAAATACTTCTCCAATAGTCTCGAAGAGCAACTTTTTAAAAACTTATTCGCCTCTATTTGTAGTTGGTTCTTAAGAAAGATTATTTTATTTTTTTAATTTCTCAATTTTTCTCATTTTTTTTTTATTTTTTTTTTTTTTTCTAGAAAAAAACTACCCATAATTTGACAAAAAAGATACAGAAACCATAATTTTTGATACAAACTTTATGAAAATTTAAACATAGGTAGACAATAATATAAGAAACATTTTGGCGCAAGAAAATATTGAAAATATAAAAAAATAATTTTGGGCATTTTTTTCTAATATTTTTTTCAAATTAATTATTTTTTCCTTTTCTTTATTTATTAGATAAAAAAAAAGTAAAGTTAAGTAAAGTAAAGTGTAGAAGAGAAGAAGTATAAAAGGATATGTGTCAATTGTTCGCCGAAAATAGTTTGCGTGAAAACAGTTCGCACTACAAATGTTACTTGAGCTAAAATACTGTGTATATTTGTACTACAACTGTACTTTATCCATTGTCGATTACAACTTCATTGTTTTGGTAAATATTTCTCGACTGCAAATGCTCTTTATTTTAGCCATTATCTATTGTAACTGATAAGTAAATAACAATTTATGACAATGTTATAATTGATTTTATAAAATTTCAAAATACCAAAATAGCTTTGCACCAAAACGGTCCTACGTCAAAATAATTTATGCCCAAGTGACCACACCAAGACGGCCACGCCAAAACGTCCGGATCCGCCATCAAGTCCCCTAAAGAGAAGAATACCCATGGCGCGAAGTATTTCTGGTTTTTGTTATTTCAAAAGTAAAAATATTTAAAATTTATGTAATCATTGTCCATTTTATAATGACAATATCTTATATTTATGTGTAACAATTTAATCAATATAAATTTAATTTTTAATCACACACATAAAAAAAAAAAACAAAATCTAAAATCTACAACTTATTATCTTTATGTGGTGCTTTTATTGTGAAATATGGGTATTTTTAATTTCAGTATAAACTCAATCGTTAATATAAATATATAGCAAACATTTAAAACTTAATACAAATAGTGTAAACCTGTTTACTTATTGGTCAGTATTGCTCAATAAGTAATTCGTATTGGCTCATACTATAAATTGTGCTAGAGTCCTATACTTGATAGTACTAAAATCTCGATAAAGATCTAGTATCAGTTTTTAATAATAGGTCATTATCCTTCAAAAACTAAATGTTATCTTAACTTTGATGTGCTACAATAAAAGCTATATTAAAATCATTGATATATTTTGCTTTACACACTCATTCAAAGAATTAAAAAGGGTACATGCGTATTATACCTATATAGTCTTGTAGAAATAATATATATATATATATATATATATATATAAAGCCAGACATACTTTATTTACTTTACTTTATTTTATCTAATAAATGAAGAAAACGGGAAAAAATTAACGAGAAAAAAAAGTAGTAGAAAAAATAATGTTCAAAATTTTTTTCACATTTTCAAAATATTCTTGTCCCAAATTATTTTTCATATTATTGTCGATCTATGTTTAAAATTTCATAAAGTTTGGATCAAAAAATTATGGTTTCCGAAACTTTTTTGTCAAATTTTCGGTAGTTTTTCCCGGAAAAAAAAAATGTCGAAACATTTGAATAACGACTTCTCTAAAGTACCAACTAGACTATTAGAGGTAAATTCGGTTTCAAAAAGTTGTTGATCGAGACTTCTGGACAAGCATTTCGATACGAAAAAGTGTTCATAGAAAAAAATAAAATAAACATCATTGTAAAAACACTCGAATTTCGTTCAGAATCTATAACAATAATGCAATTGTTTGACAAAACCTACTTTGATGGTTTAGACTAATATAGAATTATTGTATTAAGACCGAGACACCCAAAAACCGCACACCTTTGACCTAAAAAGATCGATGTACAAAATCCGCACACTATCGGTTCATTACTTAAAAAGCGTATTAAAATACAATACCCACATCTTAAAGCTATACACTAAAATTACCGCTGATACGTTTTACACATTTCTCCTTGACCATTGAACTTATCTGTGCTAGTTTACTGAATAAAACTGATAATGCAAAACAATAATATAATATGATATATATCGAACAAGTGACTTTAAACAATTTTTGTCATAAATTACGGCTGGGAAAAACACTGATGGGCAAAATACGTTCCTGAGAATAAACAGTTCTGATAAAATATTTGTCGACTGAAATATTTTTCCAATTAAATACTGTTTTATTATTGCCTCAGAAAAAAAAAATTAAAAAATTAATTTTCATTAATATAAATACCAAAAGTGTGCGGTTTTTTTCCTAGTAAAAGTCAGAAACGTTCACATAACTTTTCCCACTATAATGACTAACTAGTTACTATAAAACGAACTTGTTTGAAGTATAATGATAAATTTATCGATGCTTACAAGGTAAATGGGGCTAAGCGACAAGAGTTATATGACTGGATAATGGAATATGGGCTCTATCTGTTGGTCAGTCTTATTTTTTTGTGATTATAATATTAAGATATATTTAATTTGAACACTTTGGGTATATACAAAACTTTTGTTCGAACGTTTATAAATATAAGGTCTAAACGACATTTTTGAGAGATAAACGCCATTATTAAAAAATATCTGGAAAAAAGAGGCTAAGCGACATTAAGGTCTAAGCGACATATTTTATATGGCTTAGTATACAGTAAAAGTGGAGTAAAGTAGTGAAATTGAGGCATAATCGCCAATATTAAAATTAATTTTATTAAAACTATTATTATTACTTAAATTATGATTTATACTAACGGAAAATTGCATTTGCATGGCCTTAGATATTACATCAATTTAAGAAAAAAATATCTCTTGTCAAAAACTTTAAAAACACGTAAAAAAAAAAATTGCAATGATTTGAAAGTCAAAAAAAAAGTTTTTGCCTTTCCTGAAAACCGTGAAAATGTCGCTTAGGCCCTTTTGCATTGTAAGCGTCGATATATTAAAATGCTTAAAATGTAAAGTCTGTTCTATTTGAATGTAAGATTAGTACAAAATTATTACAAAATGTTTTAACTATATAATATTAACTATAAAAACACCTCCCAAAACCTTTTTTTGAGTACGTTCCTGGTATTTAGAATTTAAAGAAACGATAAATCATTCCTTTAATAATACGATTCTGAACGAAGGAAGTTAATAATATAAAGTACAATGATGGTCGTTATTTTCAACACGCTCACCAAGAGTATTCGACTCCAAGATTGAAGAATATCCGTGGTGCGAAGAATGTCCGGCTTTATTGCCTATACTTTACTTTACTTTACTTTTTTTTATCAAATATAAAATGAAAAAAAAAATGAAAAGAGAAAAAATATCCCTCCCCCTTCCTTAAAATGAAGAATTCAAAAAATGACCTCTCTAAAGTACCATCTAGGGGCCAATCAGGTTTTAAAAAGTTGCTGGTTGCGACTTTTTGACTAGTATTTCCATAAAAAGAGTTTTTATAGAAAAAAAAAAGAAAAAAATACGGAAAAAATTTTAAAATTAAACATTATTGTAAAAAAGTAAAGTAAAGCAAAGCAAAGCAAAGTAAAGTATAGGCAAGAAATCCAGACATATTTTGCACCACGGATATTATTTGTTCCTCGGGTTAGATACTCTTGGTGGGTTTGTGAAATTTTAACGAAATGATAAATCATTTCTTCAATAAGACAATTCTGAACGAAAGAAATTAATTATATAAAAATCAATAATGGTCATCATTTTCAACGCACTTACCAAGAGTATTTGACCCGAAAAGCGAAGAATATCCGTGATGCTAAGTACATTCGGCTTTCTTGCCTTTACTTTACATTGCTTTACTTTACTTTACTTTGTTTTGCTTTACTTTACCTTTTTTTTTTTTTAATCTAATTAATAAAGGGAAAAAAAAATTTAATGAGAAAAAAAATGTTAGAAAAATGTCCAAATTTTTTTTTTCACATTTTCAAAATTTTCTTGCGAAAAAATGTTTTTCATATTATTGTTTATCTATGTTTAAATTTTCATAAAGTTCGGATCAAAAAATGATGGTTTCCGAGTCAAATTTTGGGTAGTTTCTTCAAAAAAAAAAAAGAAAAGGAAATAGAAGAATTGAGAAATTCAAAAAATGACCTCTCTAAAGGAACAACTAGAGGCGAATCCGGTTTCAAAACGTTACTTATTGAAACTTTTGGCCAAGTAGGCCTATACGAAAAAGTATATACAGAAAAATAAAATAAACATCGTTGTAAAACGCTTCGTGCAAAATCTAAAATAATTATTTATTTAAATAAAAATAATATTTATTTAATGATGTGCTGATATGAAATATTTATTTAATGTTTTTTATTTTTTTTATTCCGTCATCCAAATGTCTCTAAGTCTAAATGGCCACGTCCAAACGTCCTTGTTTGAAATGTCTGGTTGTTAGATAGATCTACCGTTGAAAATATTTGAACAATTCATCTTTTTTTAATTTTAATGTGAAACAAAAAAATTTATTTCTTCTACTTCAGTGTTTTTATTTAATTTTGTCTGTTAATATTATTTTAGGCCAAAAGAATGGTTCAAAACTAGTGTAGACTATATAAATATGATACATATCTTATATTAGATAATTATTTTTGGGGACTCTCGAGTAGTTTTCTTAAATATAAAGAATATCTATTGAAAAATAACGAAAAATTGTATTAGTACTTACTTGTGATAGGAATTATTTTAATATTCGAATAAGGATAAACGAATATTCAACATTCAACTATTTTAATATCCGAATATTTGATAATCAAAATGTGAAATAACTATTATTTTTATTGTTATTTTATTATTATTATTATTAATAGAAATAAGTTAATAAAATAGTGAATGTCTTCCATAAACTTTAAACTTGAATTGTAATGTTTACTTTTATTTATCAATTTTCATAATTTTTTAAGTAGAGTTAATCGAATAGGTATAAGTTTATTATTTCTATGATATAACGTGTATAAGAGTATGATGAGTATATAAGAATTCTTCTATATTTCAAATATGTTATAGCATAGCTAAAGTCCGAAATTTGTTAGTGTGCACATTATCTGGATAGGCGTAAAACAATTCCACCGGATACTGTTCAAAAAACTATTTATCGACTTCGCCGGCTGTTAATTATAAAAATTATGTATCGATTCCGCCAGCGTAGGTTAGTTCACCGGGTGTTTCAATCACAAAATATCCTTCAGCTTGCTGTGCAACGTGGGAACATTTCGGCTTAATAATCCGTAAATGTATGTATTTTATATCATATAAAAATATCACATACAATATATATATAATATATATATAAGAGTCGATATTCGATGGAATCGATACGTGAGTTTTTTGAACAGTATCCGACGGAATCGATACATCATTTTTTTGAACAGTAGCTGACGGAATCGATAGACGGCGGAATTAATTTTTCCCCTATTCGGATAATGTACTCATTAGATATAATACTTGGATAAAATAAAGAATCGGTATTTAAAACCATAGTTTCGAATATTAACCGGCTATGATTTGAGATGGTTTTTCATTATCATTTTCATCATGTTCAAATCATTATCAAACCGAAATCTCCCCACGCTGCACAACAAATTAAGGGTAATTTTCCATTTAAATACGGGACGTGAAGCATGACAGGTGTGACACAAACTTGCGAAGCAAGCGAGGAGAGCATGGTGAAGTGAGCAAAGTGAATGTAGCTGTGTAATGGAGCAAAGTTCAATGTCACACAAATATATTACATCAAACATTTACTATGAAACAATAATTTTAAATGTTTATTATTTATTTATACCCCTGGTACGAATATTTAGATTTTACTAATTATCATATTTTTGATTTTAATTTTGTCATTGTAAATTAAAATTCTAAAAACATAATCCTAACAGTTTAAAATTTTTATCGATTTCTCAATGCATAGCATACATTTTAAAACAAATAAAATACGACGGACAGACTTCGCACCACAGGTATTCTTCGCTCCTCGGGTCACATACTATGGTGGGTATGTTGGATTTTAAATAAACGGTAAATCATTTCTTCAATAATACGATTCTGAGCAAATGAAGTTAATAATATAAAGAACAATAATAGTTGTTACTTTCAACACACCTACTTAGAGTAACTGACACGAGGGGTGAAGAATACCCGTGGTGCGAAGTATGTCCAACTTTCTTATCTATAGTTTACTTTGATTATCTTTGTTTTACTTTACTTTACCTTAAATTACTTTATTTTACTTTACTTTAATTTACTTTAACTTATTTTACTTTACTTTATCTAATAAATAATAAAAAAGGAAAAAAATTTAATAAGAAAAAAAAAATGTTAAAAAAAATATTCAACATTTTTTTTTTTTACATTTTCAAAATTTTCTTTCGCTAAAAATATTTCTCATATAATAGTCTATCTATATTTAAATTTTCATAGAGTTTGGAGCAAAAAATTATGGTTTCAGAGTATTTTTTGGTAGTTTTTCCCAAATTTTGAGAAAACAATTGAGAATTTTGAAAAATGACCTTTTAAAAGTACCTACCATCTAGAGGCTAGAGGCAAATCCGGTTTAAAAAAGTTGTTGATCGAGACTTTTGAACAAGTATTTTTTTATGAAAAAGTGTATACAGAAAAAAATAAACATCATTTTAAAAACACTAGCATCTTCGTTTCGCTCAGAATCTAAAAATAATTCAAAATATTATTAAAAAGTCGAATCAGAATACTTACATTGAATTAAATTACAATTAAGCACATATTATGCAATCTGTCCACATGCTAAAAACTATTAGAGAAATATTAATATTATTTATGCTATAATAGCTGTAACTAAGCATAAAAATCATAGAGAATCATTTTTGATTTTATATCTTTTAAAATGTTTTACAATGGTCATAAATACATTAAAATTAACATAAAAAACCTCTTACACGATACAAAGACCAAGTATTTTCATATCTTTCATTGATATATTATGCAGTTAGGAACTTTTTATTCTATTACTACTAACTATTATAATATTTCAATATTTAAGATTTAAATATATTTGGACATATATTATAATTCAACTGATAAATTATTAATTACTATTTTGAAAAAAAAATTCATTAAAAAGACTTAATTTACTTAATATTTATTTACGAGTAAATGTTACATGTATATGTATTATGTATACAAGAACTTGTGCTTTAATTCTACTAAACGCATGCAATTTAAAATCTCCTTTGTTACGATTCTGATTTATTACTCTTGAAATGTTTTGTGTAAAATCTTATGTAATAATAAACAGATACATTTTTAAACCGGTTTTCGTTTAATAGATGATAGGTGTAGGTAGATACATAATTGGTAGTAATGAAATATTATGATTAGTACCTATAATTTTTTTTTAGCAACTCAATAATCTTAATAGGTACATTTTAAAAATAACGTTTTGATGACTTAAACATATTGTGTTTTAAATTTTAACAATCAAACACATATCTGTACATATGATGTGAAATTTAAATTCTTCAAATTACCAAAATAAATAATTAGGTAATCATACGTGATTATGCGCTTATAATTATACAACTTAGTTTTTAGTAGTATACTCTACTTATGTTTATAAAATCTACTTATGTTTATAAAATATGCTACTTCGAGATACTCATAAAATATGTGAACTAACCTAGTAAGTATTTATTCGATATCAGTTTTTAACGTTGTATAAATCGTATATAGTAATATAATTTATTTTTTGTTGAATTATACCGGCATAGGTAACCATTGAAATTGCATGAGTTTAATTACCTACATGAAGAAGTTTCAAGTGTATAATAAACAAAATCAATAATGTATGTATAATAATTTTTCAGATACAAGTCATTGAATAGCACTTATTTATGAAAATCAGCGTTTGAAAACAATAACTCCACTAAACTGAAAATATGAGTCGAAAAAATTATGAAAATGTAAAGTATTGTGAATTTGTATTTGTTTATTTACTTTAAATACAAAGCGAGCGGAAATCTAGAAAACAATGTAAAATTAAATTTGACCCTGTGTTTATATTTCTAAATATTGCATGAAAGTGGTGTTAAAAAACAAAACGATAAATGTTGTAATAAAGAGCTATTGTAACTAGTATGCACCTACACGAATCTTAAAAATAAACAAAAACATAATAATTATAGTCTACTTACATTTCAGATACACGGTCGTCGGGGCTCATTTCATAACTGTAACACGAAAAAAAAGGCTTTTTAAGTATAATCACGCAACAATTCAATTTTATGTTCCTACATGAAACTGTGTGAAACTCAATAACCGAGATTATAATATGTTGTTTTACTTTTATCGTAAAACTGGTATTTTTTTCTTCGAATGTTATACGGTATTTAGTGTTTGATTTTATACTCATAACCGTGCATTCAAATCGTTTAATAAATATAATTTCAAATACCCGTTATTGCAGTAAGAACTGCGAACTTTTCAAACTTCTTATAATCGAAATATAAATAAAAAATAATAATAATAATAATGATAAAAATAACAAATAAAAGTAAACGGTTTAAAATGGCACTTATACTATTATTGAAATTAATGTGTCTATATTTTGATTGTTGATTATATAGAAATCGCGCGAGAGAAAACACACGGACCAGTACAATACCACGAATGACAGAATGAACACAATAGTGCGCGCGTGTGGCACATACGCGTGATTACATATATACCTGTTACAAATAAAATATGCTAATCGGTTTTAAATTCGAATAATGAAACATAATAGAATACGTACAACTCGTTCTGGTGGCGTCGAAGTGGAGACGAAACGATGTTTAAAGCACGCGCTAGTGATTATAATATGTGTATTGTAGTAACATGAGGTTTACTTACATTTCGGTGTAATTAATCCGCGGCAAATGAATGGAAAGAGCGTCTGGCCGGAGAGTTCAGGACGATGCCGACCGACGAGGAGACCTTGGAGACGGTGGCGGTGGTGGCGGCTAGCGGCAAATAGGTGCGGCGCTATTTCTTCGCATATATAAATAGCTTTTTTTTTTTCGTAATAATAATAATAAATAATAAAAAATAATTATTACGTTTATGGATCCGTGTGTGTGTGCGCACGAGAGCAAACGTGTGTGTGTGTGTACGTGTGAGTGTGTGTGTATGGGCACGCGTGTGTGTACGGTGGAAGTGTGAGTGTGTGTGTATGCAGAAAAGTTGTAGCGGCTGCGGTGGAGGTTGAACGAGCGATAGTGAGAGAGAGAAGACGAAGTAACAATGAGAATAAAAAAAAAATAAAAAATCAGTTACTTATCGCGTACGCGTATCTATATAACGCATATGTAATAATAATAATAATATGTGTGTATATAATAATTAGTTATAAAAAAAAAATGTTATGACGTGTTGTTGATAGATAAAAATAAAAAAATGGTCAGCGTACGGCGAGAGAGGGATGCAGAAGCGAGACAGGGAGACGGCTGTCGCAGTGGCAGCAAGAGCGACGGAGGCAGGCGGAGAGAGACGAGCGAACGAGCACACACACACGCACACGCCCAAACGCAAAATGCTGCACAGATAATATTTAATAACGTGTGCACCTATGTAATAATAATAATTATAATAATAAAAAATAATAATAATAATTTACCGGAGCAAACGTCGTAAAAGTAGTGTGAGTGTGCCTACTATGTATTATCTACTCGTCAACTCGTGTGCGAATCGCGCGGACCGAACGGGTTTGTGCGCTGCCCGGGCACTAGATATATGCTCAGCTGTTCTCAAGGATATAATAGATAATACACATTGTGTGTGTGTGTGTCGTACTATACACCACGCACGAACGCTGTTGAGCGCACACACACACGCGCGTACACGCACAGGAAACCATATATGTATATAATATTAATATGATGTTAAATCCTCACTCCTTGTTACCGGTAATTTCAAAACACATCCTCCCACTTTTACGCGCGCACAACAAGCACACCCACATGCGATGTACGCGCGGCTAGCCAGCGCAGGAATACGCGCGCGCACCGCAACATTCGCGTGGTCGGCACAGGCAAAAAATAATAATAATAATCATGTACGGTACGAGAGTAATAACGTATTAAAATAATGAAAAATATTATAGCGATAATATGGACGGGCGGGGGCGCGGGTGATCCATTGTGTTCGGTTCGCGTTTCCTGAAGGGGGCCCCCCGCCGGTCGTCACGTGCGCGTCCGTCCGCCCGCCAGCTCGTCCACGGCAGCTTTTCGTCGTCGTCCGCAGACGTCATGTCGACCGACGGCGGACGGACGGACGAACGAAGCGACGGCGGCGGCGGCGGCACAGGATTTGCGTTCCGTTCCGCTCCGCGAGAACTCCCCCGTCCCGATCCTAGTGCCCGCATATTATTATTGTGGTTCCCCGTCCCTCGCTTGACGATCACGGGTCCCGGGTAAACGCGGTTGACGGCCACGCGGTTTTCGGTTTCACACCGAGACCGCTAGAGTAGAGCAGTGCGTAACATTATTATTATTATGATTAATAACGTTGAGTGGTTTTTCTTTGATAGATTTCTATTACATAATATTATTATTGTGTGAAACCGACGTTTTCACGAATAAACATCAGTGTGTGTGTTTTTTCATTTGTTTACACGATTTTCACCCAAGTCTTCTAAAACGCGTCGCGTTTAACAGACACCTGACACCCAAGCTCTGCGCTGGTGTGACTATAATTTTTCAACGCGAAAGGGGGACAACCTTTAATTGATAATTTCAAAAATTTACGTATTATTATTAGTTATACGATCGAACAGACTTGTTTTATAGATAATTTAGGTGTGGGCCAGGGCTCTATCCGTTTTATACGTGCGATTTAAATACGATCTGAGGTTGCTCCGCAAAAATAATGATGTGTGATAAGACCGTAATGACTTATAATAAACAACATGATTAATTACTTTACCATGATAATTGATATGATTGAATAATAATAGTAGACAGTGGTCAATGGCACCAATTTTTATAAATAAAACAGGTCATAGATCATAGTTAGTAGTATATTTATCATGGAAATTAAAAAAACAATTAATATTTTGCATTTTCGAGATTAAGGCAGGACTATTGAAAAAGCAGGATGCAGAACTCAAGAGTGGGACAATTCGCTCTAATATGTCACGCTACTCTAAACATTATTGCAGAACACTAAGTGACTAGTCGGCGGTTTTTGAAATTTTTTTTTACTCTTACAGAATACAGATACGTACCTAATAAATAACGTAAGAATATGACATTTTAATAATCAGAAATGTTGAGAATTGAGATATATATCGAATAAAATACCCACCATAGGCGCTAACGAGAGAAATTTAAATGAAGCTTAGCCTAATAATCATGTTATTTTGTAATAAGATATAATGTTAATAATTATAATGATCAAGTTCCTTCTAAAAATATTAATGTAAAAATGAGTGACAATGATGTTGAATTCTTTTATTCTCTTTTTCTTTTGAATTTTTATTTTTATGCTAATATTTTTTTTACTCGAAAAAGTGTCGTCAGTACGTGTAGAGTTCATTTCTGATGGAGAATTTGGATAGCATGATATTTTAATAAGTTGTTTTTTTTAAATTCAATAGTTTTTCCAAAACTACGGAGAAACTACTTGAAATTTGAATAAAAACTGTAAAATATGCTATAAACTCAATTTTCATGAGATCGATGATGAACAAAACTTTTAGAAGTTAGAATTAAACATTTTAATCCATTTCCAAATATAGTATAGTATGATATTCAGTCCAGAAATACCCTTGATCATTATGACATATTAGTTTGTATTGTTAGTTATACGTAAATAATAATATTAAATATAACCAACTGTAGTATGATATAAATTTTTCTCCTTTAATGACACTGTTTTGAAAACTTAGATGACATCAACCCACTTTTTATAAATTTATAATATTAAATTTAGTATTAACTTTTTTTCGCAATATCTCAATGAATTTGGGTGGAAAACAAAAATCATAAAAAGCCCTAGCCGTGATCACTGTTTCGTCACCATGGCCAGGCTGACACTGCTATTTGTTAGCGTAGTACTTTGGTATTTACTATATACAATAATTAACAAAATTAAATTCTCCGGACTTTTATAGCAAAATGCTCATGGTAATGTAATATGATCGTTCGTTTTTAATTTAATAGTAATTAGTTAAGTTGTTTTTGTTTTCAAATTGTCTACCAAACAAAATCGTTTTAACATTATTAATCAAGTATATCATGATACGTATCACCATGGCGTGTTTATTATATTATGTGAATTTAAGTTATTTTAGTTCCCCAGTTTTCATAAGACTAATCGACTACGCCTAAAACATACACAAAGCATTTTAATATTTTGCAGTAGTTAATTAATAATTAAATTATATTATAAGAAACCTACAAGTAACCAATAGTAATATTGCTGTTTTTTATAAATTTTATTTATGAATTTGGTAGTAATGTCATATATTGCAGATGATTTATGCACACATTATATAATATTATGTGTCTTGTAAAATATAAATCATTGGTTTATTTGATTACTAATTGTTTTTTTTATTTATACCAAGAATTTGTTGGTTGGTATACTAGCATAAATAATTTATATTATATAATGCTTCTCTTCACAATAAAACGGTTTCGTTATAAAAAAATTTATACACGTTACAAATTTACAGTGAACTAGTCATTATATTCAAAATTCAAGTGACAAAATTAGAGTAATGATTATATTATACCTATATATGTATAAAGGGTGATTCATTAGAAATAATCATCCCCTTTTTTGGCCGTAAAATATAAAAATTTAGATTTTTTTGAAATATATAAGTATATACACGAAGATAGAGAAAGAAAAAGAGGAAAAAGAGGTGGAAGAGAGATTTGCTAACTCTAATGTAGCCAATTATTTAATAAAAAAGTAAATATTTGACCGACAGCGACGGGAAATTCAGCTAGTACATATATGTATATATATACAGGGTGATTTTTTAAGCAAGCCCACCTCCTTTATGGCCGTAAAAATGCAAAAATTTGGTTTTTTTTTCGGAATATTCAAGTTACTATAAAATTATGTATTCCATGACCTTTTTTTTCATGTCACCTTAAGAATGACCTAAGGTGATGCAAACTTTTTTTTTAAAATGCACCTCCCTATTTTAACTACGGAATTTTATTCAGGTAATTGTTCTGTAAAAGTTGATGTATTAAAATCAAAATTCGTACCAGTAGTTTATATTTTACAATATTGAGTATTAATGAGGTGTTAGCTGGTAAAATAATAGATTCAAATAAATTTATAACTACTACATAATTTGTTGGTAACTAAAATATATGTTCAGGAGAATATTACTCTTAATGCATAAATTTGAATAGTTTAAAAACTATTCGTTCGAATTTTGATTTTAATACATCAAAATTCATAGAAGAATGATCTGAATAAATTTCATATTTAAAATAGGGGGATGACATTAAAAAAAAAAAAACTATCACCGCAGGACATTCTTAAGGTAACATGAAAAAAACTGAGTAATTAAAAATATAGTTTTTATAATGACTAAAATATTCAGAAAAAAATCCAAAATTTTTCACTTTTACGTCCCATTATTATGAGGGCACACTTAAAAAATCACCCTGTATTTATTAATAATTATAATAATGTATAAAAATATGAGATTTGAGTTATTATGGTCAGATTATTTAAATATTATTTAAATTATTGTTCAATAAGCTTTTATAACAAAATTCTGGACATACTTTGCACAATTAGTATTCTTCACTCCTCGTATAGGATATCCTTTGTGGGAGTGTTGAATTTAAAAAAAAAATGATAAATCATTTCTTCAATTAAACGATTCTGAACGAAGCTTTAGTTAATATACAACAATAATTTAACTTGGAAATATTATTTCAGTATGTTCAACAATTGTTATTTAATAACTAAATCCATGCCCATTTCATTATTCGTTTTAATGATTAATTTTGTACAATATGTTACATAATAATAATAATAATAACTTAATTGTAAAGAAGAGTTTACAATAAGTGATAACGCCCTTAAAGAGCAAAGAGTATAATAACTTAAATTTAAGAAATAAAGATCTTATGATAAATACAAAAATGTGCAATATGAATGCTAAAAATAAAATAAAATAACCAAATAAACTTAACATCTATATACTACATGAATGAAGTTACATAGGGAGGTTTTAATATTAATAAGAATTTTGAATGTTGTGCATCTTTCCCCTCTTTCTCTTTTTCTTTTCTTTTTTTCCCCTCAAATGTTCAACTAGAATAGTGTATCGAACAAAAAATCAAAAAAAAAAAAAAAAAAAAAAAAAAGAAGAAAAGAAAAAAAAAATTTTAATAATAATAGTATAATATTGTAGAAACAATTAATATTTACGCCCGAAGGCAATAGTACAAATTTAAATAAACACAAAATAAAAATAGATATTTATAACATTTTTACTTTAAATATAAATTACTTGGGGAATCGAAAAAAAAATCAAAGTTTTCTAATGAATTACATTTATATATAATTCTATTTAAAGGAGAATGTAGGCTATAATTTTGTTTAAATGGTTGAGCATAAAATGTGCTAGTGGTGCGAAGATTATGACTGGGTACATTGAAAGAAATTTTGGAGAGTAATTCAGAGCAATCAATCTTATTATTTAACAAATTATACATAAATTGAGTGTCAATATTAAACCGTCTTCTTTCAAGGGATTCGATGTTTAATTCTGTGGCTAATATAGGAACTGATGTATTTATTTTCCCTGATTTATACCCTATTAAACGAATAAATTTGTTTTGTATTTTTTCTAATTTTTCTTTGACCTGATTGATAGGGATTCCAAATTAGGGAACTGTATTCAACAATTGAACGAATTAACGAAAAGTAGAGTACTTTCAGACAGTTAATGTCATTAAATTGCCAACATGTGCGTTTTATAAATCCAAACATTCTTAGTGCTTTATTACAAATATATTTTATATGTTCATTAAATGATAGATTGTTTAATAGTATTATCCCAAGATCTTTAACATTAGATTTTGTACTTAAAATATTATTTTCAATTGTGTATTTCCAGATTACAGGTTTTTTCCGTTTTGTAAATGTGATTTGGGAGCATTTGGAAATATTAATTTTAATTTGATTGCGAATGCTCCATGATTCAAATTTTTTTAGGTTATCTTGTAATTTTTTACAATCATTTACTGTGTTTATATTCATGTAAATTTTTAAATCATCAGCAAAAAGGAGGTATTTATAGTGTTGAAACTCATTGTAGAGGTCATTAATAAAAATATTGAAGAGTATCGGAGACAGATGGCTGCCTTGAGGAACTTCTGATGTAACATCGATTTGTTCGGATATGTAGTTATGCATTTTTACTTGCTGTTTTCTATCGGTTATGTAAGTACGAAACAATGATAACATTGGATTTACTACCCCTAAGTTCTCTAGTTTTTTTATTTATAGTAAATGGTTTACGCTATCGAACGCTTTTTTTAAATCCGTGTAGATAACATCGACCTGTCCTTTTGCTTGAATTATTGAAACTAAATCTGAGTAAAAAATCATTAAATTTGAAATTGTTGATTTAGATTTACGGAATCCATGTTGATTATCCGAAAGAGTATTATTTAGTATATATGTAAGTTTTGGTTCAATTAGTTTTTCGAATAATTTGGGTAATACATTTAATTTAGAAATTGGACGATAGTTATGAATATTAGATTTGTTACCTGATTTAAAAATTGGGTATATGTAACTATTTTTCCAGTATGTTGGGAAGATACCTGTTGATAATGAAAGGGAAAATAGATAATGAATTGGACGACATAATGCATATTTACAGTTAAGAAGTAAAATGGGAGGTAAGAAATCGG
>JAIPRM010000603.1:13535-51823 GCA_025469315.1 Stegophylla sp. TES_Ste_2020 | reverse complement strand
ATAATGGTACATATATTTTTATTTTTTATTTATTTATTTATTTTATTTCATTTTCATATACTTATATATATATATATATATATATAATATAATAGGTTTTTTATTTTATTATTGAGTATTAACCTTTAAATATTTTATTTTGTTTTATTATTGATTAAAATAATTATTGAAAAACATGGAATATTTAACAAATACATATTAAACATTTTCATGGGTATACTACATAAATATCTGAAAAACATTTGACCGATTCTGAGGTAAGTATAGATCTTTAAAAATATTGAAAATTTTTCATTTTTTATCAATTTTTATTTGATAAAAATTTTATCTTTTGATATTAAGACCGGAACATTTTATTCAAACATACTTATAAATATTTATCATATGCACTGAAAATATTCCGAAAACCATTAGTGTATTTCTTTTCAAAGGCCGTTTAAAGTTAAAATTCGTACAAAACTGGTAATTTTTATGTAAAATAATGATTTGTTTTTTCACTTTATTGTCAATCCAGTTGAAATTTTCTTTAACCAAAATTTTATTCACGTATTATTCTATATGGGTTATAGTTTTCATTGAATTTGGCTCAACGAAAAAAATTTTACAAGCGTTTTTAATTAGAATTACGGTTCAAATGACGGTTATTCAAAATAATTGCAGATAGATTTTTCTTATTATTATGTAAACAGTATATGGAGTATGCGTTACCGAATATTCGCTTAGAATCGTTTTATTGAAGGAATGATTTATCTTTTCTGTTTTAAAAATTCAAAACACTCACCAAGTGTATTCCACCCGAGGAGTACGTCGACTGTTTTCTATTTTCACTGAGGGTTTATTTCTGTTACGAGGCGTCACTGTTGTAATGCCTAGGGGCGGAAAAATGCTAAGTCCGTCCCTGATAATATCACTAGCTTCTTCACTTCGTTCAGAATTTTATATTATATTTTATGGTTCTTGGGAGCATAAATGTTTAGTCTTTACCATTACTATAATGAGTATGTTTATTTTAGCTATTATTTTTAAATAATCTAACAATAAATTAGTAAGTAAAAGTAGGTATTATCATTAAGTCAATATGTAATAAAAATCACACCTATGTTCTTTTAAATCTATTTCATTGTGGTAGAACTTCATTACGACATCCGTTTAAAATCGTAAAAATTTCATGTAAAGGCATGATAAATATAATATAAGAGTTATACTAGTGATATTACATATAATATATTTAAGTTATCAAAATATTTTTGTGTTTACAGGTGTATAATGGATCACACAACAAAGTTTGTTATTTATATTTATTTGAAAAATTTAATAGAAAAGTTATACGTAAGTGTAGAGTATTTCTCAGTGATTGAAGAAGCTAGTGTTTTTTCAATTATGTTTATTTTACTCTTTTTTTTTTTTTTTTATTTATACAAATTATTGCATTGTGATCATGATAGAGCCGATAGAGGCACCATTTGGGAGAAAATATTTCATGAATCGGTATCACTACGTTACGTTGTGTAGTGAATTAGTTTACATCTTGGGTACATTAATGATATTATATATAAAACCAATCGAACTTTGACATTCTTACTGAATAACTAAAATGGTACAATCATTGAATTAATGCTAAAATTCTTTGATACAATATATATACATGGGCATAAATTATTTAATTTACATATATCATAGATTATTAATAATTCAATTCAGCATATGTATGTTTCAAGTTTTTTAATGTTAAATTAAACTTTAGAATACAATTAAACTGTTAGTTTTTAAATAATACATAAATTAATTTAGTATTTTTGAGCTTTCAGGCTTGTTATCAATTTCGCGATAAAATTCCTTCTTAATTATTATTAACAACTTGGTAGAAATAAACTTCCAACATAGAGATGCTGTTTTTTTTTTCTTACAATTTATATCTCTACTGAATGTAATAAATAATAATATAATGGAGTTGAAATTTGAACCTCGACTACTCACAGCGCGGCTGGTGAACCATCATTATATTATGGGTGGTGAAATAAATAAATGTATCCGGCTGGTAACAGATCATCTGATAATTGTCGCTTTGCCAACGTGTATATTTTCATTTTTTACTTGATTTTTTAATTGATTCACCGTTAAAAACAAGCATAGACAACATATTATTTAGTATCTTCAGAATATGAGTTTATGCCATTCCGCCATTTTCTAAACATCAAATGTATAGATTCTGTTGATTGTAGGATAAATCATGATTGCACACATTCAACATTAGAACCGTTTCTAGTTGATAAAATGAAAATGATGTGACACGATATAATTATTAACTAATAACAATAATATGAATTTATTTACATATTTGTAACTCAACCTTTGCATTTTATCAATTATCGGTTATCGGTTCCGTTAAGTACAACGACACTCTCCTTTAAGAATCGAACGCGACATATTTGGGCATATGAAGATAAAAATACACTTAAACCCACTTAAAGTATTATCTTAACGTTATTGTTCGACACTTAATCGTGAAAAATGAAGAAATTTACGTAAAAATTACGTATTTATTTGTATACTAAAAATGGTCACAAGAACACTTTAGAAAAAGTAAAGTATAGGCAAGAAAGTCGGATATACTTCGCACCACGGACATTCTTCGCTTCTCGGGTTAGATACTCTTGGTGGGAGTGTAGAATTTTATTGCAAAAAATCATTGCAAAAGACGATTCTGAACGAAGGAAGTTAATATAAAGAACAATAATAGTCGTCATTTTCAACACACCCACCAAAAGTATTTGACCCGAAGAATGAAGAATATCCGTAGCGTGATGTATGCCCGACTTCTTTGTCTATACTTTACTTTACTTTTTTTTTACCTAATAGAGGGGGTTAAAATTTAATGAGAAAAAAGTGTTAGAAAGTGTCCAAATTTTTTTTTCACATTTTCAAAATTTTCTTGTGCCAAAATGTTCTCATATTATTATCTATCTATGTTTGAAATTTTTTAAATTTTGGATCAAAAAATTATGGTTTCCGAGTCTTTTTGGTAAAATTTTAGATAATTTCCCTCCCCCCCCTCAAAAAAAAAAGAATTGTAGAATTGAAAAACTCATTTAATGACCTCTTTAAAGTACTAACTGGAGGCAAATCTGGTTTAAAAAAGTTGCTGGTCGAGACTTTTTCACAAGTATTTCCACACGAAAAAGTGTTTACAGAAAAAAAATTAATAAATATCATTGTAAAAATACTAGCTTTTTTACTTCGTTCAGAATCTAAAATTTCAAAAACTTTTGATCAATTTTGAGTTAATTATAGCATTTTGAAAATATTGGAAATTTCTGGTTTTTTGTAAATTTTTATGTAATACAATTTTTAATGCTTGATAATAATATTTTAAAATTTTATATGACCTCAACCTCATTATATAATACGTCTAATTGACCTACAGAAATTTTTGTATTTTAATAATAGTTAATAATTACATTTAGCACATTAATAGTTTTCTAATTATTCGATTTTGAAAATTCAATATTTTCAGGTATTATATCAAATACCTACTATACGTATTTCAATTGTTTCCAACGCTTGTTCTTGTAATCTAGTGGTCGAAAACTGCGAGATACGACGGTACCGGGTTCAAACCTAACCCGGTGGACTAAATTTTTTGCATTTTTTTCAACCGTGACGCGATAAACATTAGTGCTATTACATTATTATAGTGATTAATTTACGACAATTAAAGCCACTTAAGTATTTTATTATGATGTTTATATTTCAATATAATTTAAAATTATTTATGGAATATTCATTAGATGCAAGGGAATATATTATGAAAAATCTATTTTCATTTTTCATAAATATTGTATTTGACAAAATAATTTTTAGTTCACATTTAAATTATATTTAGATTGATATAATGTAAGATCAGTGTAGAATTTCATAAAAATGAATAAATATTGTTATTTTAGTGAAATTTCGACCACTTGGTAATATACTAGTACTTACTATTACGTGACTCAGGCACGTATACAGCAGGGGAGGGTTAGGGGTTCAAACCCACCCCTAAATATTTTTGAAAGTGCATTATACTTTACCAATTTACGTACGTAAACTACTATTTTATTATAACCTCCCCCCCGAAAAATTTTTTTATGTACATGTCTAACGTAACTCTATACCTATACAAATTTGATCATATACATGAATAATGAATCGCACACGGATTATTCTGTTCTTAAATAATAGTTGTTGAACATATTGACAAATTACTATTTTATATTATAACTGAAACTTAGCTCAGAATCGTTTAATTCAGTGATTCTCAACCTTTTTAAAGTCACCGTCCCCCTGAAGAGCAAAATATTTTTCAAAAAATAAATAAATAAAAATTGTGTATTATTTGAAAAGTGTATAACTGAAAACTTAATAGAAAATACAATATATTGTATATAATTGGTATTCATAAAGCTGAGCTGGCTTTTCATATCTCATTAGTTGAATGTTCAATCAATTCTTGAATCTGTTAATCTGCTGTTTCAATGTTTTTTGAAAACATTCAGAAAAAACACAATTGCAGATAAGCCATGGAGCGTCGTTCAGCGGAGTTAGTCTGTACTTCATTTTTTATTTTTCATCAATATTTCAGCTTTAATATATTATGCTCAACAGATATCACCCTATCACCCAAGGATTACTTACCACCCCCCAGTCGCCCAAAACATATTCATAGCCCCTCAGAACCTCTTCACCACCAATTGGGGGGGGGGCGTTATCACCTCCGTTGAGAACCACTTGAAGAAATTATTATTTATCGTTATTTTTTTTTAAATTCAACACACCCGCCAAGAAGATCCCATCCGAGGTTTGAAGAATACCGGCCATGGTCCGAAGTATGTCCGGCTTTTTTTAAAAAATATTATTTTTGTGTAAGTTTGGGTAAATATGAATCAACATTCTAAATTTGAGTTGTGTAAAATACATTTTAACATTTTTCTTCCTTTCGTTTTCACATTCTTAAACGAAATCGAAAATCAAGCAAACGCTCAGAAAAAGCTCTTTGTGTGGCTTTCAGGGGGGGGGTTTATATTTGAAAACGGAGGGTGTTGGGCTCATAAGCGTACTTAAGAAAAGATATTTAAGGGGCTAAAATATTTATTTATTGATTTTGCCCCCATAAAGTACATTAATCTTAAGCAATTTTTAAAAAACTCTGGGGGGGTTATGACTGGTTTTGGGGGAGATTAGCCCCCCCCCCCAAATACACCTATGCTTGGGCTTATTATTTTAGATTTAGCCAAAGTTCCGTGACTCAATGCTAACGATTGGAAACCGCTGTTTTTTTCAAAATAACACGCGTGTAACATTGTACGAAAATCGTAATATAATTGTGACGATGACGTCGGTTAGGTGAACACTTCAATAAGTAAGTTTTGTTACTCTCGAACAATTTTCCTCTTTCCTCGCCAAAAAGGCATTTGCGGGGTGCGTCGTCGTCCGTAAGACGTATATGCGTAGCGTACGAATCGTAATAACGTAACCCATCGGGGTGGTGGTGGTGGTGGCGAAACCTTTGAACATAGGGGTGGTGGTGGTGGTGCTGATGGTCGTCGTCGTCGGGTGTAAGCGGTGGCGGCGGCGGAGTGAAGATGTTTTTGCGCTCGCGAAACTGGATCGGAAACGGGTGGCGGAGGCAATGGTTATGGTGTGGCGGCGGCGGCGGTGCGTTGTCACCTGCCCGCATCACCAATACAACAGTATTACACACACACACACACACACACAATCGCGGACACACGCACGCACGCACACGTTGAAAAGTATACACACACACACATATAATATACATACACACACACACACAAACACAGTGCGGGCGGCGGCAGGAGCCAAGCAGCAGCAGCAGCAGCAGCAGCAGCAGCAGCAGCAGCTCAGTGTCGGTTGCGCTGTTTATTAATTCGGCCGGTTTAGCCGCAAACGCATGTGTACCGCCGCCGCCGCCGCCGCCGACGTCGTCATCACCGCCGCCGACCGCGTCCGTGTGTGTGTGTGTGTATCGGCAACGCACGCACGCACTACTTACCCGTCGTCGTCGTCGTCGTCGTCGTCGTCGTAGTAGTCGTAGTAGTCGTAGTCGTCGTCGTCGACACCGCCGCCGCCACTACCACCTCACCACCGACGATCGTGGTCGCCGCCGCCGCCGCCGCATAGTAGTATTATTATTATTATTATAGGATATAATATAGTGTTCGAGTGTAGTAGTGTTCGCCATTTAATCGCCGCGACGAGTCTGTGTTTATATTAAATAATAAAAATTCAATAACGCGAAATAATAATATAACGTCTCATATCGTTCGCCGCACTATGTTTTTCGTTTAAAAATTTTATTTAATTAAAGTATACGTTTTTTTTTTTTTTTTTTTCTTTATGTTTATTTTTTTATGTTTAATTGTAACGCAATTTTCGTGTCATTGTCTTCGTTGTGTGTGTGTGTGTGTGTGTCGGTTAATTCGCAAAATTTTCCGGGTTGTTTTTTTTCCGCCGTGTCGTGGTGCGCGTGTAAATTCATGTCCGTGCGATTGTGCGCCGCGTACACAATATGTCCGTTGTCGACAATAATTGTATAACGCCGTTGTCGTTGACCGTTTGAATATAATAAATATTGTATTATATTCGCCCAGTGTTGTGCATCGGAATCGTATTGCAATAATACTATTATTATTGTTGTATACTCTCTGGTGTCCTGCGTGTGCGCGCGCTCCGCCGCCGCAGCGGTCTCGTTTATCTCCGTTTACCATAGCCGCCGTCGCCGGTCGGATTACCACGGCGGCCACCTTAGACAACGGTAAATATTATAATTTTTTTTAATCGTGTCTTGCATTTTGCTATAATTACTATTATATTCGCTCTTAGTTCTTAAAACAAAAAAGTTCCGATATTATTATTTGTATTTGTTGTCATTTTAACATTTATTATCATCTCGTGTTGTTATCACACACGGGTCAACCTAGTGTCGCTGATAACGGCAAATATTCGTTTTCACTCGCCGCCGAATCGCGTTTTCCTCCAACGCCTTTACGTTTTTCTCGTTTAATTTAAACTTTGTTTTATTTATTTCTTAACAATCTCGTATTTTTATTTCTAGATTACAAATGAAACATTGGCGTTATGAACTGACGGGATGACGGAGATCCGTTGGCTATCAGGAGGTGGTGAGTAAAATAAAAAAAAAAATACCGTTTATTTTTCTTTTACTTCTTTCTTTGCTATCGCTATATAAACGGCTGGTGACATATTTTAATTTTTTTCTCACGAAATACTTATTTCAATTTATCGATTTATTCAGAGTATGCAGTGATAATAGTATGTGTTAGTGCTTTGCGAGTGTTGCAGACGGATTTTGTCACATCTGCACACCGATGGCATTACGCACACACACCATTGAAATAATTATGAATATTAACCTGCCACAGAATAATAATAATATTAAATAAACAAAAATAAAAACACGATGCAATTCGTCTATGAAATAATCAGTGGGTCCAACGTGAAGATAAAAAAACGGCCGTGGTCCTATTACTCGTTCTGTCCCATTACTAATGATTCTGCGGACCGCCGTCGAACTCTGTTGGTTGAGGTGATTGTGTTCGGGATCAAACCGAAGTGGCGACAACGATCATATTATTATTTGTGAGCGCACAACGATTGTTACGACGAGCTGTTGTCCGTATTACTACTATTATTGTTATTTTTTACGTTTCACATCGTCGTTTGCTGCTGTGAGCATGAAAAACCACGAAAAAGCGTGCTTATTATAATACACGCCTTACACATTTAAAATATACCTTAACGCGTGTGTAATAATAATAATAATAATAATAATAACATTCGTTCGCATACGTATTCCTTGGAATATAAAGTTACAATATTCGTATTATAATAGCGGCCATCGCTCGCGGTCGAAAGGTTATATATATATATATTTCGATACGCGTAGGAACAACATTCCTCTGAATCGCCACCGCTTCTTCGCCCCTCGCTCGCGATCATTACACTTCTCGTCGTGCCCGGCCAGCAATGATGATGAAATTCGGTTTTTTTTTTCGTTTTCCCGTCTAATAAGTCAGCGGTGGAAGCGCGCAAACGCGTCGCCATGTTTTTAACGAATTCTTATCGGTTTCGTCTCGAGTGCTGCAGTCTGAATTGAATCGTTAGCCATCAATAGTCTTTCGTGAATAGAGCGTTGAAGACACGTATTTTGTTCGAAACTTTCCTCTCGTAGGCGACACTGACAACAAAAAACTGTTCGTTGTCGACTGGGTCGCGGGGTCCCGGGGGGGGGTTTAGTAAAACTAACCGTAGATAATATTTCTCGTATATATATACATATAATATATATCTGGTTCGAAACCGAAGATGTAGTACTACAATAGCAGACCCAAACGCGGTATATTGGCACTCGCTTTTGGTTTATCGACCGGCGGTGACCAGGTATCAGTCGAGGAGGACGACGACGACGTGGTGATGATGATGATGATGACTACGGCGATGGTGAAAGGAGGGTGGGGGGTGTGCGTTTGGGGCGCGCAAAAACGGCCGCCACGGTGGTGGTATTCAACAGGGGGGCCGGAACGACGTCGTCGTTTCTCGGTTGAACCGCCAGAGAGGTTGTATGTATATATGCGCGCGCGTACGTACGTACGTGTGTGTGTGTATGTACGTACGTATACAATACAATAAAATGGCGTTTTCTATTGAACGGCAGAGAGCTGCGGATGGACGGGCGGCGGCAGCGGTGGCTGTGGCTGCGGCGGCGGCGGCACAAGGATGATGATGGGCTCGGAGAGGAGAACGGCGGGTTGGGGGGTGAAAGAGAGAGAGTGACGTGTATATTTATTATGTGAGGGGCACACACTGTGTGCTACGGCCGTTTCGCTAAACATAGCCATGCACACACGTGTATATACATATATATATATATATATATACGCACACACGCACAGAGCACCACCGAATGTTGTGTGTAAAACTTCAACCCGCCGCCGCCGCCGCCGAGTGGTGTGTGTAGTATGATCCCCACACATCGATCGAGGCCGAAACGTGTAATGTACGTACGGCAAGGTTTACACGAGAGAAAACCTCTTTCACGCGCGCACCACACACACACACACACACACACACACACACACCACCCTGTTCGGCGAGCGGAAGTTTCGCACCACCACCGCCGCCGCCGCTGCCACGTTCTCTCGGACGACAACACCCGCCGAAAGGAGAAGTATAGTAGTAGTAGTAGTAGTAGTAGTGGTAGCGAGAATATATAGTGTGTGTGAGATGAGGCGGCCGGCGGGTAACGTCAACTACACCGCCGCCGTGGTGTGCGGGGTGGCGGCGAACGAAGTGGCGAGCGGGGCGGGAGGTGGTTTAAAGTTAAGTTATCCCCCGGCCGAACAAACGATCCCTGGGTGTCCGCCATCTTGGTGTGTTCTCTCCGTTGCCCCTCTCGTCGTCGTCGTCGTTATACTCCCCCACCCCTCCTCCCTCCGTGCGCCGCTCATAATGGTTTCGAAATCAAAGTCAAACGACGGCCGTCGCTGGGCAAATCCTCTGCCCATGTCGTCGCCGGGAATTCCGTCGCGCCCGCGATAATGTAAAACGCGCGCCCCGTGTTACACCTCATTCGTCCACCCTGCCACCAGTCCTCTTCGTACCGCCGCCGTGTCCACCACCAACCCCTTTTTCTATTCCCTCTCTCCCACTCTCTCCCACTGGCAGGCAGCTGGCTGACTGTTTTGTGAGTACGTGTGTGTGTGTGTGTTGAAATGCGATCAATAAGCTTCGAAATGTATTACATTGGGCCTCTTATTTTTCGTTTTCCCTTCCTGTGCATTTAACTTTGATTCGGTTTACGCCGCGCACTCGGGGCTCCTCGTCGTCGTATCACCACAACTTCCACTTTGTGTGACACAGTTAACGTTTCCCCGCGCTGTGCACACAGAGGAAACACCACTTTTATGTGGTGCTCGTCGTACTACCTCTATTTTGATCTAACGATTCGGAAAGAGGAGTCATATTCGTGCCACGTGCATGAAATTTTTTAAGGATGAAAAAAAAAAAAAAAACCAATTATTGTTCTTTTTATGACATGCGCTCGACGATACTCGTTCGTCAGGGGGGTTGTTCGAACCATTTCGAACGAGTTGAAAAAAATGTTTCGCTGTTATTTGTATTAGGTGTGTTTGTTATGCGTACTGTTTACGTATGTACCCATAGGATAGAGAGAGAAAGAGAGAGAGAGAGAGGGGAGGGGAGGGGAGAGGAAAGAGATTGATCAATAACCGGACGTTTACCTAGAGTATAAGTAGGTCATCGCGTAACGGACACTGATTTTCTCGTGTATTTTGTGCAAAGACTATATTATATATAATATTTATAGTATTATACCCTTGTGCACACGCGCGCGAAAAACATTCTTATAACTTCAATAATAATTGCGTCACACCGCGGGCGCGCCTATTGGTGGTTCGCCGCCCCGTGGTCGAGAAATTCGCGGTCGCAAAGTTATACGCGGTGAAAAACGCATCGGAAATCAAGTGAAATTGTGTGTGCGAGTGCGTGCGTGTTTGTTATGATACGAGTTAAATAGCCTCTGCCGGTTACGCGGTTGGCCTGCGGCCGGGGGGACGGACGGACGGACGAGAATATTATCATGTTTAAAAATAATCTCTGACACGCCGTATGGCAACACTGTAACCCATGCCAATATGCTTTCGGAAGGTCGTTGAATGGCCGTGGATCATTGTCACAGCGTGACCGGATAATCGCTCGACGGGTAACCCTTTCCGTCGGAGACTGCGTTACGTATTATAATATCGTGTTGTGTACAACAGTGTACACGCACACGCACACACACACACACACACACATTCGCTCGCGCGCTCTAGCATGGACGCCGCCGCACACATTGTACCAGCGACGACCGTGCGTAGTTAATGGTAATAATAATAATAATAATTTTCGGTGTATTTTCCGAACGTTTGAGTGTAAAAAAAATTTATCATGAAAAATAACGGCAAGATTCCGATAACCGGTTAGCAAAAAATTGTTTTTAGACGAAACTTATCATGTTTTGAAATGAAAAGTCTTTTAAAAAAAATTTACTCATGTATTTATTTATATAGTTGATGAAGACATTGATGTATTTTGCTGTTCTTCATAACATTCATAATACGCATTGAAATACAACTAGTGATAAAAAATATTCATACAATTACATTTAAACTTTAAATATTTTAAAATACTTAAGCCAAAGTGACTAAAAAATCGAAAACACAGGTGGTTTTACACGAATATTCGACAGTAGACAGTTTCTGTGAGTGTTTCGGCACTCGTCGCTACGCTTCTTCGGTTTGATAGTCGTTAATCGATAATAATTAATGTCATGGAATCTAGTTTCGATAAATATGTTTTTTGGTTTTCACTCGAAATTTGGATGGTAGGTACATGAAATTTCCGTGATATGTTAAATAGTTGCAAATAACAATAATTATTAAGCTGAAAATGCCTCCGAGTTGTATAGCCAAATCGAGAGATGTACACAGATTGAGCGGAACGAAGCGATGGTGTCGAAGAAGCGCGGCAACGAGTGCTAAAATACGCGCAGAACGGTCTACCAACTTATTATTCATTATCATTATTCAAAATACATATTTCTAATGTATTTATCAATTTTTCTCAAAAGACTTTTCTTCTCAAATCGATGAGTTGCATCGAAAATCGTTATCATTTTTTGGTGCCCCGGTTATCGGAATTTTACCTAAATAACAAATAAAATCGATAACCGGTTGACGATAGTTTTTTTTTTTGCACTCGTCGAACGTGCGTGCGCTTCGCCGAGTCCACCGAAAAAACGATCTATTGAAAATCGTCACGATTACTTTGAATAACAATATTATGCTTATACAACCTCTGTTCTACTTATTTTTCTCACCTCTCTCGAATCTCTCAATTAACATCGGGCAAAGCAGTTTCGCCGTTACACACAATAGCGCGTGTAACGGCTTTTACAATATTATTTTCACGAACCAATTTTAGATTCTGAGTGAAGCGAAGAAGTTAGTGTTTTACAATGTTTATTATTTTTTTTCTGTAAATATTTTTTCGTATGAAAATACGTGTTCAAAAATTTTTCGATCAGCAACTTTTTTAATCACAATTTGTCTTTGGCTTATATACCTTTAAAAGGTCACTTTTTGAAATTCTCAATTATTATCTCAACATTCAGGAAAAAACTACCCTACATTTTACAGAAACGCCTCGGAAACTATCTTTTATATTCAAAATTTTATGAAAATGTATAATATAATTTAAAACTGTCCGAGTAAAAAATAATTTTTTTTCTTTTAAAATACAAACTTTATAATTTTTAAGTAAAATTGTCTTGAATAAATTGAAGTTCCGATCAGAATCGTTTTATTGGAGAAATTATTTATCGTTTTTTTTTTTTTAATTCAGTATACCCACCAAGAGCATCCCACCTAAGGAACGAAGTATACCTATAGTTCGAAGTATGTCGGGTTTTTCATTTTTACTCGCGTTTTACGATTCACGTGGCTATGCGCGGTGGAGGGCACAAAATATGTAACACTAGCTGATAAACTACTAAATAATAATTTTCGTCCGACATTATACTTGTATGACATTTTGCAGTTTGCACTCTTGTAGTCTTATGAAGTAAAAAAAAAAAATAAAAAAATAAAATCTGACGTATCCGCCCCCTTCTTGCTGCCACCAGCTTATTATTAGGTCGACACACCGAACTATTTACTGCTACGGCGTAAAAATAAAATAATAATAACAATAATCGGTTGTATACAATGTACATAAATGTTTTGTGTTAAACAAAATCCAAGCATATTGTATATGATGTCGAAATTTTTTGTAATAATCACACACCACGTCGCATGCAAACTTCCACTGTTAACTGTATACACTCACACACACACACACACACACACACACACAAGCATTATATTAATTATAAAACTTCATTATGACGCTCGTAGGGGAATACTGAAGATACTCTGTTGAACGTTAATAGTAAGTAACGGATTAAATACTATGTATAGTTCGCCTCGTGTAAATTGTTACTCGCAGCCACCAGTGCTGTATTCCGAGAAACCAATAATTCCAATAATTTATATTTTCCTATAAATCTACAAAATATTTGTCGATAGTGTTATTTATGCATCTGCAATTTGGCCAGTGTAAAAATTTCGTTAAAATAGTGTAATAAATAATCTATGTTATGTGTATTATAAAATAGAAGCTATTTTTTCGATGTACTCGCATATCTCGAAAAGTACTAAACGGATTTCAGTACATTTTTCATTTATGAATTGGCCGAGTCTCGAATTCATCTTAGAAAAATTAATTAAATTGCCGAAAGTGATAAAAATCTAAAAAATAATGCAATATAAAAGTATCATAAATCCAATCAAGAATTTGTTGGCGTTAGTGTTTTTACAATGATGTTTATTTATTTTTTTATTTTTTTTCTGTATACAATTTTTCGTATAGATCCACTTGTACAAAAGTTTCGATCAGTAACTTAAAATACAATCGGAAACCATCATTTTTTGATCAGAACTTAATGAAAATTTAAACACAGATAGTTAATAATATTAGAAATATTTTGACGCAAAAAAATTTTAAAAAATTGAAAAAAAAATTTGGAAATTTTTCTTCCAATTTTTTTCTCATTCAATTTTATTCTTTTTATTTATTAGATAAAAAGAAAGTAAAGCAAAACATAGTAAAGTAAAGTAAAGGCAAGAAAGCCGGACATACTTCGCACCACGGATATTCTTCGCTCTTCGAGTCAGATACTCTTGGTAAGTGTGTTGAAAATGACCATTATTGATTTTTGTATTATTAACTTCTTTCGTTCAGAAGTTCTTAAAATGATTTATTGTTTCTTTAAAATTCCACAAACCCACCATGAATATCTGACTCTAGGAGCGAAGAATATCTGTGGTGCGAAGTATGTCCGGTTTTCTTGCCTTTACTTTACTTTTTTTGCATTGTTTTACAATATACTTTTTTTACTCTATTTCTACTTATTTGATTCGTGGAATAAGAACAGTTATTATGATTCATAATTATTTTAATCGGGTTAAAACCTACTCAATTTTAGATTCTGAACGAAGTAAAGAAGCTAGTGTTTTTACAATGATGTTTATTTTTTATTTTTTCTGTAAACACTTTTTCGTATAGATATATTTATCCGAAAGTTTCGATCAGCAACTTTTTAACACCGTATTTTCGTCTAGTTGGTACTTTAGAAAAAGTTATTTTTAGAATTTCTCAATTCTTCAGTTTTCTTTTTGAAAAAAACCATTCAAAATTTGACAAAAAAAGTCTTGGAAACCATAATTTTTTGATCCGAACTTCATGAAAATTTAAGCATAGATAGACAATTATATGAAAACATTTTAGCTCAAAAAATTTTGAAAACGTGAAAAAAAAATTTTGGACATTTTTCTGACAATTTTTTTTCTCATTTAATATTTTTCTTTATTTATTGAAAAGAAAATTAAAGTAAATCAAAGTAAAGTAATGTTAAGTATAGACAAAAAAGTCGGACATACATCGCACCACACATATTTTTCGCTCTTCGGGTCAGATACTCCGTGTGTGTTGAAAATGACTATTATTGTTCTTTGTATTATTAAATTCTTTCGTTCAGAATCGTCTTATTGAAGACAGAAAAATAATTTATCGTTTCTTTAAAATTATACAAACCGTTTAAGAGTATCTGACACGAAAAACGAAAAATATCCGTGGTGCGATGTATGTCCGGCTTTCTTGTTTATACTTTACTTTTTAAAAATTATTTCTGAAAAAACCGGGTTAAACCCACTGAATGTTGAAAAAAATTCCTTGGTAAACTTTTTTAATAACAAAGTTTTAATTAGATATACTTAAAAAAAAAAAAAATAGTTTTTAAGATGTTTTTGACAAATTTTGATAGTTTTACCCAAATTTTAAGAAGTCTACTAAAAACTTTAAAAACTGACCTCTCAATAAAACCTCAATAAAAATACATCTTGAAACAAATTGTGATTCAAAAAATTGCCGTTCAAAACTTTTGGACACGTATTTCTATACGAATTTTCGTGTTTACAGAAAAATAAGAAAAAATAAATAAATAATAACAATATCATTCTAAAAACACTAGCTTTTTGTGCTTAGTCCTCAATGTGTGCGGTGCATATTGACTACGGATGACCTATTTAAATATAAATACAAAGTAGTAAGTATACAAACATCTATGATGTGATAGTCCGTAACAATGTTTTTAATAATTTAAAAGAATAAAGTTGGTTATTTAGCAAAAGTGGTGGAGCGTTGCCGGGTCAGTTATAAGTCGAGTTAGACCTCTAGATAGATAATTAAATAGACCAAACAAATAGATTAGACTGCATCTAGCACACGTCCCCGCCTGGCGTTTGTTGGCCAGTTACTTTTCAGACTGAACTCTCTTTTGGGTTTTTATTTTCAACGAGTTCTGTTGTTATTCCCAGGCAGCTTGATGAATTTTATAGCGAGGTCAATGTGGATGGACAGAGTAGTTGCAACCATAGGCGTATTTATGGGGGCTAAGCCCCCTCAAAACCAGTCATAGCCCTCCCAGAGTTTTTTAAAAATTGCTTAAGGTTAATGTACTTTACGGAGGCTAAATCAATAAATAAATATTTTAGCTCCCTCCCCCCCCCAAATATTTTTTCCTAATCACGTTAATGGTTGCAACTCTGTAACTGGTGTATTTATCGATTTCGGGTAACGGAGTAAACCACCATCCTCGTCCTATATCGATTTTACGTCTCTCCGTTTTCATTAATAATCCTTTTTCGTCAAAAATAAATTTTATTTTCTTAACGATCGCGCATAGCAATCGCATCCGGAGTTAACAGCAGATAATCAATTGGGTTTTTTTTTTTCTTGTCGACATCATCGCCGGAAGAGCAACGTCCGTCGCCATTGGCCCCAACGGCTGGCATTTAAAAATAATTTTTATATTTATCGTGTAAATATATCGTACAATGTACACACTCGCGCCATACTTTTATCGTCCCTTGTACTCTATTATTTTATTGTCATGTACGAGTGTGAAAAAAATTTAGAACTTAGTACTAGTTTAAAAAGCAAATAAATAAACTTTTATGTAATCGAATTGTAATTTTCAAATTTCGAAACTAATCTTGATTTTGAGGGACTGAGACCCTTAATTAATTTTTATGTGAAAATTAGACTTACGACATACCTATCTCGTATTTTAATAAATAAATCTGGGATCCTTCATGTGTACATTCGTATAAATTTACGAGTATTATATTTGTCGGAACGCGAGCAGTTTAGTACTTGTACTTATTTAGCGCATTTCGTCCGTCCGTTGGAGGTACCTATATGATAATAATAATACTGTAATATTATTCGTGCGGCGGCAGTCTATGCAAGCATTCATAGCAAACAAAACGACGAACACTGACAACTAGTTTTGCCCGTTATGTTATTTATTTTTTCCTCTATTTCGATTGTGAAATCTGTCGTAAATCTGGCAACGCCGAGAGTGAATCGAATTCGCTAATTACATCGACGGCTGTATTATTATACACACACATACAAACGCTGGCACTCACACACGTCCGGTCCTTGAGGTGTCCCCCCTCTCCCCACTCGTCCCGTTATAAAATCTTCCCCGCCGTCGGACGCTATATAAAATAGTCTCGGCGGTATTCGTTCACCGCCCTCCCGCGGGCGTAAAAACACAGGGAACTTATAAACGCGATAATTCAATTCTGCCGCGCGCGCGACTAGTCGTTCATTTATACACACTACACTCGCGCTCTTGCGCGCGCGCGCCGTGTGAGAGTCATCCAGATAGGAGTAATAGTAATACGGCGGCGTAGGTGGTTTCTGTAGAATTCGGGCCCGTTAGCGCAGATACGTTCCCTCTTTCGCCTGGCCCGACGACACAAATACCATAATTTATTATATTTTAATATATTTTTACGTTCATGCAGGTCGTATGTTATTGTGCTCGTTCTTTGGTCGCTGTGCGACTCACTGTTTTGCTTAACGATGATGTGAATTTATTTTTAATTTTTACATTTCGATTTTTTTTTGATAGTCTCTTGGATTAACGTCGATTATGATGACATACATACTTGAAATTAGAACATACACGTGTGTCTAGTGCTCTTGACAACTATTTATCATTATTTCTCGTAAGACACTAATGATTGGTGATCTTTGAATTTCTTTATAACTCTAAAATATTATATTACATTGAACTTCTTGCCTGTTATCACGGCTGTTTGAAATCACACTACACTCGTGGACAATTAAAATAGGGTAAGTCTAATAGACTGAACCGAATGGATAGTTCCACAGTGCTGTCAGTTGTAGGTACCGAATAATACAGTATTGACCGTGATCAAGGGCACGCGGGCTCCACTCGACGACCGCTCCGATAATATCCCCTCGATTTGCTGTACAACATTTCGGTTTGATATTGATAAACGTCGTTACGAGTATCTTTTAGAAATACCGATATTTTGGTATTAACTACAGGTCCAAATATCCGGTTTGATTTGATATGCCAAGTTTCCGGCTGGGAGCATAGAGCTCGTTCATTCGGTCCATTCAAAATTTCAGTTAAGGTAATTAGACTTGCCTGTTAAAATATATAATTTATGTAATATATTAATATAGTACAAAAATTAAAATATTGTAACGAATTAATTATTTATTTAATATTTAAATCGGTAGTAGAATCGTGTTCCAATTGCAAATTATAATCTTTATATTATTCCCTCTCCTTGACGGTTCGATTAGATTGCAAATGACCAATTAAAACGAGAGAGGAAAAAAAAAACATTAAGCTTATTATTAATTGACAACGAACAAGACGTATCGGAAGTCGGTTATAAGATTCGTATGCGCGGTACCCGGTGTGCGAGCGACGAACGTGGTACGCACGCCAGACATCAGACATGCCCCGCAGTGCCCTGCTGATAAAAATAATCGTAGCATTACCGTTCGAGCCTGCAGTCAGCTGACTGCCCACTCAGCCGTACTAGTGGCCCGTGACGTCACGAATGTCGACGTTGCCGAACCGTGCGTTTCGGCGCTCGCCACCGTTTCGTTTCGTATATTATTATATGTATTTCCTTCCTCCATCGGGACCAACGATGACGACGGTTTTTTCACTTCTTTCCTCTTCATTCTCTCATTTTATTTTTTATTTTATCCTTATTTCGTGTACCTACCATGTATTAAATTTATAAACGCACATACAATATTTTTATTTTATACCTATATACGAGTATATGTATATGTTATCGTACACTTTTATAAATTCGTATGGTATACGACGTGTTCACACACGCGCACGACATATACACCAGCTATTATGATGTATGCCTTTCGTGTTTCTACGGTATAATAATAATTATTGTAAAAGAGGAACGGTCGTGTGCATACTCTTCAGGTCGACATTACTGTACACAATCGGCAGAGGAATCGCGCCATATTGGACTCTCGACGGGGATTTTTATTTACGCGACCGCGCGACCGTTGTACATTAAATCACAACCACACCGACCGATCCGCGTGTGCGTGTGCGTTTCAATTTACTACTTCGCTAAAATCCAATGGGCGGCGCCATCTTAGTTTTTTTTTCCACAATTTTTCCCCCCCCCCCGTCACACTCTTGGCGCGATCGTGTAACCTCATTTGGCAATATCATAATATTTTACGATACGCCATGATAATAATATGATTGCACTGTGTGTGTATAATGATAATGCAATATTCTGTATGCGTTCTTTTTTTATTTTTTTCACCGCCAATGGCGGCGGCGTTATTAATAATATTAATATCGCATTATCAATTATTCGATGTTTTAAAACGCGATTTATTTAAATAACCGTTATAACACCTCCCGCCCAAATGTATGGTGCAGTATTCGTGTGTTAATCATGTACGGGGGGGGGGATTTGGCCCGTTAAACTGAACTGAAAATAATTGTATTGAAAATACTCGTTATTTAAGCAGCATCAAGTAGATCATGAAATAAAAAACACTATATTCATTATAACGTAGACACGATGATTCGCTTACACGAAGGTGTAGCCAGAAATAGTTTCAACAAGATTATATATTAATGTTTTGTATCAAACACCCCCCACTATTGTCGATTATATTATGGTTTCGTCTTGGATAGTGTTTTGTTTTTTTTTTTTACAGAAATTACTCGGACGGGCAGTTGTTGTGTCATCGTCGTCAGTGTTCGTAAACCTAAATTCGTAAGCAAATTTTGCATGAACCGGTGAATTAGATGAAATACTTTTTAGTATTAATTGATGTGGTGGTTATGTTGACGATGTTGTTGTGATATTATTATCGTTTTGTAGCGTCGTCGTTAATATTTATCTCTTGTGTATTGACAGTTGTATTGTCAGCGTTTCCGCGATAAGAGTTAAAAAAAAAAAAAAAACAGTCGGCATGGCGCTCCTCTACCGTGTGTAACGTACGTGGTGATGGGTAGAAGCAGAAAATTGTTTCGGTGAAAATTCACATCAGGGGAGGATCATGACAGCTGACTGACGGTGGTGAGTGAGTAGGGGGAAGTGAGTGAGAGAGAGGTCGTTGTGTTGCACACACGACGAATGTGTCGTCGCGAGCTACGGTGTGCGAAGGTCGTCGTGGCGTATAGTTCAGGTATTGCGGCGCGCAATCGCAAAAGAGTGAAGAGGAGAGAAAAAAAAAATTATTGTAGTTGAATATTTATTTTATAGTATTATTACCACCAAACACAGGAAAGGAATGCCACACATACACACACTGTGTCGCCGTGTGGTACAAGTTCATGCATTTATGTTGTTTTGTGTGTGTGTGTACTATAATATAGAGAGCGGGCTCAGAGCAGCAGCTGCCCGCGCGCGCGTGTGTGTGTGTGTGTGTGTGTGTGTGTGTGTGCACACTGTCATATTTTATTTTATATATCGTCAGGAGGATATAGAGTCATTATTCCCATTCCGAGTCCGGTCATCGGGTCGTGCGGCGCGGGCCGTAGTCATCGTTTCACACACAAAACCGCCAGCCAGCGAGCCACAGTGCGTGCGCGTGCGATCGCGTCTTCGTTCTTTCGTCGTCCGCGTTGTGCGGTGCACACCGTATAATATTATTATTATTATTATTATTATGGTGCGTGCGTGAACGTGTATGTGTGTGTATATGTAGATTTCCTCTTGCGGCTGCTCAGTGTGTGTGTGTGTGTGTGTGTGTGTGTGTGTGTGTGTAATGTATGTGCATGTGCGTGCATATGTGTGTTCGTAAAAAAAATAATATGTCGATACCGAATTGTGTGTTTTTTTTAACAGTGTATTATGATACCGTGTAATATCATAACGTACGCGATACGTTAAAAAAAAAAAAAAGTAGTTGCTGATAAGAAGAAGGGGATAAAACGTGAATCGCCACGACTACTCCTCTCGTACGCCGCATGAAATTTTCCGATCGCGAATTACAATGTGTTTGTTTTTGTGCGTGCGTTTCCGCCAAGACTACCGTTCGGGGCCGTTTCTTCCTTTTTAAAGCCGTCGTCGTCGTCGGCGAATTTCATTGTAAAATCAATATTACGTCGTGTGGAAACTTGGACGATGAGTAGCAGTAGTAACGGCAGCAGCAGCAGCAGCGATTGAGCGGCGGCGGTGGGGTGTACTTTCCTCGCCCGCCGAATAGTCCTCTCCTCCCCCCTCCCTCCGGCCCATGGAAAAGGCGCAGAGTTCATATTGTTGCGTCGCCAGTGCATATGTCGTCGTGTTACCTTGTGCCGCCGCCGCCGTCAGCAGCAGCGACCGGTGCGCATTTATCGATGATGTATTCCCAAGGTTAGTCCAACTACACCTGTAATAATTATTTAATGTGTTTTAAGAGTTTTATTTTATACTTGTATATAATATCAAAATATACCATAAGGAGGTAAATCTACACTGGACTCGCGTGCTTTCGAAAACACCGATCGTTTTCGTTGCCGTCAGTCAGTGGACATTTTTCGTTTAGTCTTCCGCGTTTTTGCGGCCAATTTTTCTTATCGATTGTATCGAAATGCTGTTTCTTTTGCGACACTTACCAGGGAAAAATCATCGTGGTTATTCGGTGTAACCAAAAATACACATGCATGCATATTAAACGAAAGACCAATAAGAACCCCTGTGTATAGACGACTATATGATGAGGGGGGTTACACTTCGCTATCGTCGTCGTCGTAGTGTTGTATATTATTTTCGGACGACCACCACCGATCGATAACAACGCTTCGACCTCTCTCGGTGGATTTTTTAAATACGGTTCGCGTTTATTTTAAATGTACGAGAAATCGCTCGCTTGACGGTCGCGTCATACCACGCCTCCTCCTCCTCCTCTGCCTGCTCTACCTTCTACCTCTTTCCGACTTCCTCCCCTCTGTCTTCCGCCACCGCTTCGCTTCTCTTTTTTATTTTCTCTCTTTCATATTATACAATATAATATACGTATAATATGTGTATTGATGACGACTGGTGGTGAATAGCGGCGGGGTGGTGGTGACTACAACGACGAAATCCGTAAATGGCGATATTGCTGCGCGGATCGTTAAAACACAACATATTATCGTCGTCGTTTGGACGTGTGTTTCAATATTCCTACACACAGGCGTCGTGTGCACATCATGTTTTTTTTTTTTTTTTTTTCTATAAACCGCATTCGCCTCGGGCTACGGATTCCTTCATGGGTTGACGGTGTATTTGTTGTGTATATATATGCTCGTGTGCGTGCGTGCGCGCGCGTTAAGTTCGCGTAGCACATTCGTCGAAGCAGCAGCCTCCGCTGTGTCGTCTTTTGTGTGTGTGTGTGTGTGTATACGCGCGCGCAGAGAGAGAGAGAGAGAGAAAGACTCCGGTGACCGACCGGCGGCAACAGAGGGTAATAGTAATACACACGAGGAGGCCGTCGTAGAGAGAGAGACGTGTAGCTGTGCGTGTGAGTGCGCGCAAGAAGCTAAAAGATGTGCTCTGGATAAATACGTCGTGGTGTAATAAATAAACGACAGAGAAGTGTAGCCGGGCGCGAGCGGAACAATGGCGGCCGACACCAAACACACACACATACGAACGCATATTATACATATAATATATATATATATATATACACTGCTGGTGTGTGTTGTGTGTGTGCACCGATGACTATAGAGATGACCGGCCAAAGTTTGTGCCGCCGCATTCCGATGTGTTTTATTTTTGCTCGCACGTCTTTATAACCCAAATTCGCACCTTTTTTACGTTGCGCACGCATCATCGATACCGATATCCGAGTTGGTAGTGCCGTTGATGTCTTGCGCGGCCATTGACGGATTTACCGGAGGTTGGTTGGCTCTTCCCGCGGCAATGGACATGTCATCACAAGATAACTCTGTGCGCAGGTTTTTTGTTCCCCAGGCTTGAATAAATCAATAATATACTATGGAACCTTTTGTTTATATTTAAATGGTAAAACTGTTTTTGGTATTTTTTTCCTCCAACACATGCCTGTCTACTATGTCACGGTTTTCCCGCCTTTGAGTCTCGACTTTTTCCGCGGCTACTCGCTTCTGACTATAATAAGGATTATATTTACGATTATATTGACATATTTTTTTTTGTAAAATTAAGATTTATATCGTTCAATAATGGTATTAGGTACGCACGAGTGCAAAACATGCTTCGCGCGACTTCTTTGCTCCTCGGGTCAGATAATTTTGGAGTGAGTGTTGAGTTTTAAAGAAACAAATGATCAAGAATTGAACTTAAATTTTGAACTATTCGAAAAGTATTTCTCAACTAAAACGTGTATACGTAAAAATTATAGTGTTAGAAAAAATTTCCATTTTCTTTCACATTTTCAAATTTTTCATATTATAATCTCTCTATGTTTAAATATTCATAATCTAAGAATTGGTCATGGTGATTATTATTAAAATGACCAAAAAATAATTCACGAGAGCCCTAAATTTCTTTGGGCCCCCACACCGGTGTGGGGTCGCCTTTAGTTAAGCCACTGCATAAAACCTTTTATATTATTCTTGAATGTTGAATCTAATCGAATTTAGTATTAAAAATTAATGATTTGCAAATAGATTTAGGCTAGTTATCGATCAAGTTTATCTCAAAGCTTGGCGGGTCGGGTAAATTTAATAATTTAGTAAATTTTGTATATTTTTGTGTACGAGTTCTTAAATCATATTTTGGACAGGCAATGAAAAAATAACTTATTGTTAATATGAGTTATTATAACATTTCATCGGCAAATCATATTATAATACGAGTTCTGTGGTCTTGATAAGTTAATTTGATGAATAATTAATAAATGTTGGACACGTATATTAGTGTACATGAAAAATTATATTTGCATTTGAAACTATATTTGTATAGAATATTTAATTGATAAAAACGACATTATAATATAACCAAGGACTAAGTTTAACATTTATGACCTAGAAAGGGCAGATCTGATTATGAAAGCTTTTTTTTTTTATATTATTGTTGGTATTTTTTAATTTCTTTTTTTATCTGCTGTGTTTCACTATCGAATTATAATACACAATTTATATAATAATCGTTATTTTTTACACTCTGTATCTAACCAAACGTTTTATCAATAATAAACCTACAAGACTAGTGGTAGGTAGGTAAATATTGTAATTTCTAAATTTCGTCATAAGTTTTTCCCGTCTTGATTGTTTTTTAATAGAAATAAAAATACTATTTATGACAACAACTCGTTCCGGGAGTGTACCAACCAATTCAATGTTATTATTAATAAAATTAGTTCAGTTCTGTCGTGGTATCATCAAAAATGGAGACAACGCCGCCGCCGATTCGTGTAATCGACTTCGATCGGCAGAATTATTGTTGTAATGTTGTGTGTAAGTTTCTAGTCGTTACTTTATTATCAACTTGATCGAATTTACAACTACTTACAACGATAATAGAAAAAAAAAAAAAAAAAAAAAAACGGTACTCGATCGTCATACAATATAATACCGAGTTTCGTTGACCCCTTGAGTGTTCTACCGAAATGAACACGCGTTTTTCTGCGTCGACAATAATTGGGTTTGAAAAACACTACAGCGAAAATAATTTTTCTCCGACGACGACGTGTACTAAAAACAGTTGCCGTATCGACGCGAGGTCGTCGTCGGGTATACAGAGTGCCGTTGAGATAAAATTTTCGGTAATTCGCGGTAACGTGACACGCCGTGAGAAAGAGTGCGCCTGTACCTTGTCCCTCAGATTTTTCTATCGCCAAAAATAGGTCCAGAACTTTGTTGATAAAAATATTATATTATTTTAATCGTTGGCTGGACTTTTATGGATTTTTTCAATGATAACGTGAGTTGATTTGTATATTATTATATTTCGCAGAACCATACATGTGTGTTATTATATAATGGCACATTGGCACAATACACATATTATTATCACATAAACACTGCACTGTAAAAATTACAATATGGTACGTTGTGTCTGTCATCGGACTGTCGGCCGGTGGGAGTATGTGTATTAATAAAAATACCACGTATGACAATACGAATTTCTTGTTTGTCATTGAATATTGTACTCCGCCGTGCCGCCACCGCCGTTGTTGGGCGGGCGACAGAGCTGCTATTTAATTGCGTTTCGAAAAATCGCGCAGCCGTCGTGTGCATGCTATATAAATATATATATATATATTATCAATTATCATTAAACCTATATGATGATTATTTAAACTCATGAAAATTATTGTTTGTTAATTTTATTTCCATTATTTAAATTCCGGTCAAAATAAATTTCGTGTTCTTCTGTACATTTTGTGTGTAATATCATTAAAATTATATATTTTGTATTTAAAAGTAGTAGTATATGGTGAAGAAATCAGAGTTGTCATGAGCGGATTGGTCTTTGTACGACATATTGTATGTAAGAGCATAGAGTTATATAATTTTATGTTGGTATTAGTCCGGTGTTTCCCAAAGTTGGCGATATCGCCCCCTCGGAAGCGCTAGAACTACCCAAAGTGGGGTAATTGAGAATGCAAACTCGATTGAGGGGCGGCATCATTGTAATATTGTACGAATTATTAAATACGTTTGTGGGTAATTAAATATACATTTTTTATGTGGTTTTTTTACTTTTTATTGCTACCTCGATCAAAATTGCAATAACCTTGAAAATATGTCAATACCTGCATTATAAAATACTACAACAGGCTAAATATTTATGTTTTACATATTTTCTATCTATACCTTGTCTTCATTTTAATTCAGACTTATATGTTTGGCTTATCTAGAGGAGACAAAATGATATCTTTGCCCCCCCCCCCCAGGAAAATGTTTTTCTAAATTTTCCCAATATAATCAATAGGCTTTCGTTTCAAAAAAATTTCGAAAAAATCCGAGCATTTTGAGTAAAAATTAACGCGTCTGCAAATTTAATGTAATTTTTTGAGGCACCAGTCACAGAAATTTCGGCTGATATCAAATTAGGGAATATAAGGGGTGTAAAAATGTTCAGACTTCTTTTATTTTTTTTCAGGGTGAGTTTACACCACCATAGTCTACGTCTGATGTAAATTTAAGTTCATTAAACCGAAAATTGCCAACAAAAACGTTAAAAAACTATAAACACCGCAATTTATTCATTCATCACCATATTCGTTAGTGTGTAAATTTATTAAAAAATTATAAGCCTATAAAACTTCTAGAGTCAAGAGAAATATTTTTTAAAAAAATTCATCAAAATCCGATTGATAGATTTTTTTGAGTTAAATCCGAACATTCATACTAAGCATTTTATATAATATTAGTATAGATATTATATTTTTATGTTGGACATAGTATTTAAACTAATGATTATACACTATTGTGTACAATATCTCATCAATGTGTGTTATCGATTGGACGTTGTTTACGAAACGTGTAGCAAATACAATGTACTCGGGTGTAATACACCGCATTTAAACACACTACGTTGAGAAATAATTTTGTGTTGGTGTTCACACCATTGGCTGTTGATTACTAAGTCCGAAGCTATTTAAATCTTTCGGTTGTCCATATGATTTTTTTTTTTCATTTTATTACGTTTTCACGCTACGTGTCGTCAGCAGCGTTACTTAGATATTTGAAATTCGTAGTACCTATTTATTTATATCTCACACAAAAATGTATTTTGTGTCTGTCTATTCTGCTGTGGTGTGGGCAATGATGGTGGTGGTAGTCGACATTTTCGGATATTATTCTACAGTGCTCATTATTTTGTCTTTATGTTGTTTTAAATTAGGATATGTTTAATTTTAAACCGTTTCAATATTTTTACTATGTGTATAGGTACATATTGAATTCATAAAAACGCTACAATTTCGGCTGCCTTGTAATTGCCACCTTGTTTCTCGTCAATAATAATTAATTGTCCAATTAACGTTTACATATACATTTGTTTGCATGTTTATGAATAAAAAGTATTGCGACAAAGGTTTTTCAACAACCTCATTCGGGAGAGCGAGTTGAGGGGTATTTTTTATTCACTCGGGTTTGATGGTATTACACGCACCTCGTTAGCGGTTAAACAATATACTCGTGCGTTTTGTAATGATAATAATAATATTATTATATCGTGTAAAGTGGCCGCGCGCGTGAAGAGGAGACGACGACGACGATACGATCTCAACAACGTGTGACGTTGGATTATATAATATATAGTTGTGGGAGGAGGGACGCGTCTTTTTAACAGGGGAGATTTGGGTCTTCAACGACCGTCAAAATCGGCTATAACCAAGTACCGGGTACCGGGTAACGGGTAACGAGTGTCGGCAACGGAGGGTGGCGGCGCAATGGGGTGTTGTTTGCCGTATCTGTTGTAGTGGCGGCGGCGGCGGCGGCGGGGAGGGCTGTTCCGCTGGAGTTTTCAAACGTCTGTGTGCCGCCTGCCCGCTCTGTTGCGTTACTTATGCATGGCCGTCGACGACGACACAGTGGCTTTTACGTGAACACACACACACATACAATATGTATATAAAACGGAGTTTGCTAGAATAGCTGCTAGAGAATCGATCGTTTTCTCTTGGTTGGCACCCACCCACCACCCACCTACCAACCCGACACACACACACACGCGCGCGCGCGTAAACTTACGTATAAGCACGTACACACACACACTCACTACCGCGCGTCGTGTCACAAATCAGTCCATCTCTCCCGGTCTCGGGCTGCTCCGGTGTGGCAGCGGCGGCGGCGGCGGCGGGGTCCTGCCCTTTTCCATACACGTAGACATAATATTATAAAACGTACACGATCCGGCAACGCAGCCAGCCCAATGACCTCCCCTCCTCATTACTCACATGTACAAACCCTCTTCTGTATCGCGTTGTTCTTCTCCCGTCCGATCCGTGTGAATTCTAAAATACTCGGCCGTCTGTAGTACTGTAGTTCGTCGTTCGATATACATATATATATATATATATATTTATAGATAGGTATGTGTGTGTACATGTGTTTGTGTATATATATATATATATATATATATATATACTTATAATGTATCATATATCCTGTGTGTGAGAGAGAACGCGATATGTTATATACACGTGTATTATAAAAAAAAAAAAAAAAAAAAACAATACCGATTAAGCTTCACCGTACGTTTCACCTCTGTCCGACTGGTGCTCACTGGTGCTGCTGCCGCCGCCTGCAGCCGATGTCTTAGTACGGTGTGTGCGAGTCGGCCGCCGCCCTCTCGGCGTAAACTCTATGCAAACTGGCAACGTCGCCCCCCGTGTCAGCGGCGGCCGTCGTCGTCGCCGCACATACATATTATTATTGTCGGGATGAAATGTCCATAATAATTATTATTACGCGTACACGACGCTGCTGCCGTCGTCGTCTTTCTCCTGTACAATATAATAAATAATATTATAATACGAAATTCGTATCGTTTTCCCTGTTTCTTTACCGCCAGCCACCCCATGTGTACACACACCAACCCTATGTTGCACAATAACCGTGTCTCTCGACGAGGGACACAAAGACCATACTTTTTTTTTGTTTGCGTGTTAATAAATATATAAGGACAAAATCACTCTCGCGACCCCCAACGGAAAAAACTACTCCCCCCCCCTCCCAAGCCTTGGTCTGAAACACACCCAAAATCTGGCCGTTTTTTAAAAAGTACCATCTGTATTTCGTATTTGTAAGTTCGGGCCAGGGAGGTTGTAATTAGGTTGGCCCAAGTGCGACGATGATAAGAATAGATTTTCCCCTCGCCCGCCCGCGTGTATTTTTGATTGCAAGCCTGTTGTATTGCAACGACGACGACGTGGGGACAACCATCGTCGTCGCCATATCAGCTGATGGCGGTTGCGATTTTGTGTTGGTGCGCCACAGTGAGTTACTGCGATGGTTTGGGGATGGGGATGGACAAACACGATGGATGGGTGAACAGAGAGGGCATGACTGAAATGTCGAAAAATTTGGCGGCATAAAACGAGAGGAATTTTTTATTTTTTTTTTATGTATGTCGAGTAGGAAAACGAAATAATATTTTTAATGCATTAGTAGTAGCGCGAAAATAAAACCGATAAGTTAAAATTAACTTGTCGTCGACCTTCGACATATTTTGCTGAGCTGCCTGTTTAAAAATAACCTATTTTGTCTTTATTGTCGGGTAGAATATGTCGAGTTCAATCGTTTCAAATCTGGTTGTCTATCTATCAAATGTATGATTGTACACATATTAATAATAATGTGTACATCATAGTAGTTGTATATATCCGTAAACGAAATTCCTTTGAATGGTGTATACTATACGCCACGATGATTGAATATGTTGCACAGTGTACATTATTCATTGTTTTCTTTATTTTACTCTTAATTTGTTTTGTATGCATCATAATCAGTGGCGCAACTAGATATTTTTCAAAAGGGGTGTCCATCTATAAATTTCTACTATAATTATTTAAATATAAAATTATATTCAAAGTCAATGGACACTTAACAAGAATTCATTTCATGTAACAAAATCTAACTGCCTCTTCTCTGAGTTAACATTTTATAACGTTGTTCGTAGTACATAAATAAAATTTTGCATCGCATATTCGACAATATTTTAAAGCATGTTTTAAGTTTCTCTAGAAATTAAAAAGGATTTTTCAGTATGAATATGTTATAGGTAACTTAAAAAAATGTTCACCTACCTACATTTTAGATAGTTGGTAGATTGATGACGATAATTTGATTAGACTTTAAACAACAACAATACTTATTGTTTTGAATAGATATTATCTTGTTTCTTGATTTCTACTATATCATAATAAATTATTGTCAATTATAATTTGTAATGGATGTTCTAACTATTTTAAATATTATGTTTATTTATGTCTTGATATATTTCTGAATTAATAGAGAATATAATAATTATTTTATAGTTAAAAGGATTTATTTTTTTCAATGATCATTGAAATTTCCATAAATAAGGTTCAAGGGGGGTGTCCAGACACCCAAAACACCCCCATTGGTTGCGCCACTGATCACAATATTTTATCAAAGGTGGAAATTAGTCCGATTCCACCCGTAGCCATTCGGTTTAGTAGTTAGAGATCAAGTACATATTAATGTTATTATGAAAACGGAAAAAAAACATAATAATTATTATGTATTTATGTATTAGAAAAAAAAAAGATAATTTACATCATATACGTTTTCAAGTTTTACGATTTGTCAACAGTTTTCTCTGACATTGGTTTTGTGTTTCGTATAGGTGCTAGCGTCAAAATGGAGCATCACTTCCAAGCTGCACTGGATCCACGTAAACAAGAATTACTGGAAGCCAGATTCATCGGCGCTCGAGTAAGTTTTCAAATAAAACAAATTACGCGTCCGCTCGTCATATTTCGCAAATAATCGATATCGTTAATAATAATAATAATAATAATATGTTTTATTGTTTTCAACGCAATATAATGATATACTATATTATATTATATAGTTTCGACGAAATGTCCTTCGTCACAACAGAATTGTTTAGTAATGTATAATAATATCGGGGGGGGGAGGGGGGGAAACGTGAAAATTGTATCTGAGAAACTTTGGGTTTGGGTTTTGGTTGGGAATGGAAGAGAAGAATAAAAATAATGATTATTAACACTTAACACGATATAATAGTCGCTGTTGCACAAAGTGCACGTCAAATAACGACGACGACTAGCCGACGCGACTGATTCAAATAGAGTTGCCAGTCGTATAAAAAAAATATGGCAACAGCCGCCGTTCCGTTAGCGCGTAACGTTGTCGAAACTTGGCTCTGGCGTATCCGAAATGACGAAAAAGAATATTACGTACGTATTAGTAGTGTGTAGTACGAGTATTTTGCGCCGATATTACAATAATAATAATCGATTAATTTTATTTTATGACATTTGATCGGTCGACGTGTTTGTGTGTCTTTTAAACAAACACATACAAAATTAATAGGCACTATTAGGCTAATATAATATTATTAATCCATGTCGAGTTATTGTCGTCATTTTCGCGTTATCTCGGTGAGTGAGTGTTGCATTGAAAGTGTTGCTATACGAGATGCGGCATTGTTTCCGAATACTACCCACACCGTGTTCACAAAAAACCGTTGTATCCAACAATCCAAAGTGTAGTTAGTTAGTATGAGATTCTCTTATGCGTATTATTTGTCTGTGTACAATGTCAAGTATAATATTATTATTGTAAGATTTCCAAAATGCTCATGATTAAACGTTACTGTGCTGTACAAATAATTTTATTATTTTTCCGCGAGTCTTTTTTGGTTATATTATTACAATTTTTTCATCATTAAAGCTTCTCGAGCAGGAAACGATCGATTACGAGTAGTAATTTGATTGCATTTCAAGGTGACCCGACGACGACGACAACAACGGTTGTTTTTTTTGTTTTTTTTTTGCTGACTTCTATGATGTACGTATGTGTGATGAAAGATCGTCTTCGAAAACCACCATTTTTTATTTGATTTGTTCGTCACTCCAGTAAGTTGCACGAGTCTATTCTATTTTTAAAATGGTCTGTGTATGACAATCTGTGTGTACGCGGTATTAAACCGCTCTCTTAGGTCTCTGATACGTCATTTAAAACAAAATAGTTATTTTTAACGGTAACACTGTATTTTGTGGTGAGGAAATCAATTCCGTGTCGACGAAATTTTTATGAAATTGTCATCGTCATTGCTATCTCTATCATTTATTATTATATCCTCATCAATCCTATAGAAATACCATAATTCAACGTTCCGCTATTGTCGCGATATATTAGTATTTAATTTGTTTATAATTTTACGGTTTTATATAATATGTTGTTCTTTCCTGAAAATGCGAACATTTTTTAATGAATTAATTATAGTAAATTTTGGATTCAAATAAATACTGTTTCTTATTGAAATAGTGCTTTTTGATTTATATTTTCATGCAGTTGAAACTTATTATTAAATAATTTTGAAAAAATCTGTTTTTGCATATATTATTTTTCTGAAACTTTACATTGATGTAAATTTTTGTATCGAAGTTTGTTGTATTTGTTTAGCTTTGCACATTGCTTTTTTATTTTTAAACAAAATTCATTTCATTTTTCAATAGACTATTTAAATTAATAAACTAATAACAAAAACACCACCAATAGCCTAGTAACGTTATTTTTCAAATGAATATGTATATATTATTTATGTCATGTTGAAATCTGTACGTATTATAAGATATAAATATTTAGTTGAAAATAATTAGAGACGGTTCTTGTAGCAAAAGGTTTTAGATAAGATATCCTCTAATTATAATAATTTAAATTAATTTTATATAGGTATTAAATTTTGAAATTAAATTGTATACCTAGTATTTTGAAATTTAAAAAATACAATTTTGAACTATCAAAACTAATTGTTTTTTGTTAGTTGCTATATGGTAAGAGGTAGTAATGTAATACACACAATACTAATTAATCATTTCCTTATCTAAAGTTGACTTTAACAAATGGCATTTATGTTATAATTCATATTTTCAAATGTGTATGAAATTTGAACCATTGTATTTGTATAGCAGCAGATGGTCGCTGACGTTCATTTTTGTCAATAATTTATCCATTTTATCAAACATGGATAAAAAAAATAAAACGTAGGTACATTATTCAAAATTATGGAGTGGTAAATTATTTCATTTAAATCATATAGTATTGAGTGTTTTTTTTTTCACATTAACGACCAGTTTTATTATGAATAATAACACATTCAAATCAGCTCGTTTCGAGTAATATTTTCAAACGAAATCTGTAGTCTCCCCTTTCCATATACACAAGTATCCCAGTGAAATGTTGTAATTACCGTTGTGAAGATCTTATCGAAGGTTTTTTTTTTTTTTTAACCATTGTTTTTGATGATTATTGATTTGAAAATCAAACGTTTTATTCTCGTGTAATATTTTTTTTTTAATATGTGCGTACCAAAGAATAAAAAAAAAAAAAAAAAAAAAAAATGGAAAAGTACAAAGGCGATTTCTATAATTTTACTAGGTATGTGTGTGTTTGCGATATGGAGGAGAGGGATAATTTCGTACACACGATCTCTTTCGTATCACACACACAATATTTTTCAAGCACTCGCATAATGTGTGTGTATACAATGATATTAGTCGAATTTTCCGTCTCTCCCCCCACCCAGTTCTCACACACACCTTGCCACTTTAACGTGTAAATGTGTGTGTGTGTGTGTACTCGTCGTCGTCAGTGGAAAGGCGGCGGCGTATGGTACACGTCGGGTGAGATGAGGAGGAAGGGGTTTGAGGATAGGAAAAAAAAAAAAACACGAGCTAACCCAAAATAATATACACACATGGACGACGATGTATATTATTATAGACAGAACGCGCCATATTTAATTTAGTTCTCTCTTTCGTGACGTCGCGTCGTCCCAAGCCGTCGTCATAGTAGTAGTATTAGTAGTAATAGTAGTAGTATTAGTAGTAGTAGTAGTAATAGTAGTAAACAACGCCGCCCGCCGCCGCCGCCCGTGTAGCTCTCCCGTAAGTCGCCGCCGCCGCCGCTGCATACAAGTGAAAATCACCGGAGCGCCGCGCGGCGGTGCGTACTGTAAACTCTTTTCCCTCTTTCCGCACAGCCCACCACGGTGTGTGTGTGTGTGTGTGTGTGTGAAATACATATTAATACACACACAATGGTGTAAATACTATGTGATATATACCGTATACAACGCGTAATAATTCGCCAGGCCAGCAACTCGGTCCGCCGCCGTTGCAGTTTATAGAGTAGTACGAGTGCGGCCGCCGAGAGTTTGTGTCGTCGTCGTCGTCATCACCGCTGTTGCTGCTTTGTTGTTGCCTCACGCACGGCAGGCTCTGCTGCTGTGCTCTGCTCGGGCACAACACGGCCGCTAAGTGCTCGCTGCTGCTGCTGCTGCTGAGCGAGTGGTCTTTTTTGAAAATCTAACCCCCCCCACTCTCGTCTGCCCCCACCTCATCGCCCTTGACCGTTTCCGAACAGTGCAAAGGTGCACGCGCGGGGTCATCGACTACGACGCGAAGATAAAATAATATTGTTTTATCAGCGTGTGTGTCCGTTCCCGATGAGATATTCTCGTCTTCGGCCACTAGTAGTGTCATCGACTATAATTGATAATAATAATAATATGTTGATGTGTGATGCTGCTGCAACCGTTCGCGTATTTTATTGATCAAAACGTCGTCGTCGTCGTCGGCCGAGGGATATAGAGTGTGAAGAGGAGAAGGGCGAGCACAGTTGTGTGTGTGTTGGCACACAGAGGTGTGTATGCAGGAAGGGTGGACACCACCACCACCACCACCTTCCCCTTCTGCTGTCTGTCCCGCCGTCGCCTCCACCGACTACTGTCTTCGATACATGCTTTTCGAGCACGACACACACACACAATATCATCATCGTATACATGACGTGTAATAGTAGTAGTAGTAGTAGTGGTGGTGGTGGTGGTGGTATTAGTGCACCGAAATCATCACCGCTGTTGCTGCCGAGGCATGTCATCGCTTCCGCCGTCGCTCAGTAAACACCATGGTCAAGACGTGTCGTGTCGGTGTCGGACCCGCGTTATATTATCGTCATCGACAGCGGCTGCGTTCATCATCATTTGATTGCGTTCGACTGCAGGTGGTTGTGGACCCGCGGGAAAAGCCTCGGAAACGATGGGTAAACATGAAAAAAAAAAAAAAACATTTAATTAATAAAAAAAATACGTTCGTACGTCATCTTCAATTACCCCGTCAGGAGTGTGTACTCACTGACGACGACGACAACGACTACGACGACGTGTATTTTACACGCATATAACATTTTATCATCGCGCGCGCGGTATGTCATATTATTATACGCTGTGTGTGTGTGTGTGTGTGTGCGACGTCACGCGAACGCTACGGGTGTAGTGTGTATTCTGGTTGTCGACGACGGTCAATGGGTACGGTAATTATCGTACGCCGCGGCACGGTAATATCGTATGACGTAGTAACCCGGCGTAGTAGTAGTAGTGGGCGGGATCGCGCGTGGAACGTCGGCGGTGGCGGGGTCGCGCCATTCATGCCCACAGTCAGTCAGTCTGTGGGTCCTGGCCACGTGATCGTCGTCGTCGCCGGCTGATTTTCCTCTCGGTCGTCGTTACGCGCGGCTGTTGTTGACAGACATAACCTGCGCCACGGCGGCCGATCAACCGACCGGCGGCGTGCCACGTAATCGCTCGCGCCGCGTGTATACCGAGCGATCGCGGTACGATCAACGTTCGGTCCCTTCCGGCGTCTTTTCCGTATTTCGAATAAAAAATTTATTTTCGTTATGGAATTTAGATTCAGGCGAAACAATATTTTAACCGTTTATACGTTTACCAAAAACCCATCCTGTTCTGTCGTTGTTGTTGCATTGCGTTTATTTTGCCCATTAATGAATATAATATGTACGCATTATTTATTTGTCTGTTGACAAAAACGAATTTATTAATTTTGAAAATATTATCGTGTACCTACATTTTTACACATCTTGTGCACGTCATATTTAATACAAACACAACAAGAGAGAGATTTTATACATATTCTAATCGTTTGGAAATAAAAGTTCTTATGATCTTTACCTACTTTAAATAACGATGGGAAGAAGTTACATTATTAATTTTACATTATATACTCTCCAAACATATTGATAATAACTGTAAATATCATATTTTTTCATAGGGTTTTTGTGGTTTTTTTTTCACTACAATTAATAAATACTCTGTTTACATTTTGTATGTTCTATAATATAATAATTGGTTATGTAGTAATACTTTATATACTATTTCCTTAAACAATTGAGTTATTATTAATGGTTTGATTTAATTTTTACAAGGCCATAATCAGTTTTTAATGATTTAACTACAGGTTTTTATACTAAAGGAAAAATTTTTCATTGCTATTGTCAGAGATATAATCCGAGGGTATTATATAGTAACCTGAATATTCACCTTGGGTCAATAACTTTTTATTAATTAATTTTTCAAAACATTTGTTACTTTTTTTTCAATGGCAAAATTTTTTTAAATTTTTTTCTATATAATTGGTTAACGAGAAGTTAAAAAAATATTTTTTAATTTTATTTGAGAAATTATTATAGCCAACGGTTTTTTGAATATTTTAGAAATAAAATGTATTCTGTCATATAAATATTCATTATATTATAGTTACAAGTTTTCTAAGTTAAAGATTAAAATTTTTATCGATTTCAAAGTCAATACTATAGATACTAAAATAAAAATTCTATTTGAAACTTTGAAAATGTATTTTTTTATTAAGATCAGCTAAGTTTTTCACGTTCTATATAAGTCAGTGCTTCCCAACCAGTGGTCCGTGAAACATGTGTAATAGTCCGCGAAACCACATATTCTAGTATTGAAAAAAATTTAATTTACAGTGATAGTAGTTGTCAGTGTGAATTGCATCCTTTATTTATAAATTTAACGTAGGCGCATAAAAATATGATAAACAATATTAGATTGTCGGTAGAATATTATAACTGAGTACGTACAATTAATAAAGAGATGTTGAAGTACTGAAGTTTGTTTGATTTTTGGTCGAGGACAGTGCGATGAAGGAAGAGCTTTTATTACATCAAGTATATTGGATACTATGACGAATGGAACTGATGTGATAAAAATGATAAGAGTTAATTTAAAAAAAAAAAAATCGAAATCATGTGGGAAAATCTGATAGGTTTTTGTACGAATGAAGCTCCAGTTGTGTAGGATCACGTGGGCCTAAAAATGTTGGTGAAAGGAAAAAGCTGTTCAACATTAACTCGTTGTGTTCCAAAACGTTACCGAAAGAATTCACACTTACTTCAAAACAGATTGTGTAAATTGGTGAATTATGGTGAACATTATGAAAAGCAGTGAACTGAATATTTACGTTAAAAAAAACTTACAATGACTTGGATTCCAAGTATGAAACACTATTCTTCCATACCGAAGTCCGTTGGCATTTGAAAGGATACATGTTAATATTTACTAAAAAAGGAAATGACGATGTTTTACGTCAGAGATGATATTAAAAAAAAAACGTTTTATGCCATTTTCGAAAACTTATTAACGCTTTTAATTAATATTTATCAGTATATGATTATTTCGAAACGAAAGACATCCGAAGTATGATTTGAAATCCTTTGTTTGTTAAAGCTGATGTAGTGTGGTACCTTATGAAATTCAGGGAGATTATTGAGCTGTGCAAAACGATCGGAACTGTAAGGACATGTTTGATTCTGGCGTGAATCTAATAATGTTTTGGTGTAAAAAAAACGATCCTAAGCTTCGAGAAATTACGATATTAAATTATATTTTCAACGACTTATACGTGCTAACGAGAGTGAAATAAAAAATAAAATGAAAAAGGTATACTTCATTTTCAAAAATTAAATTTATCTTAAGTGAAATCGCATAGAGCCAATAAAATATTTTATACTGATTTCCAAATAACTGAAAAAAAAAATTTACCAATACCAAAATAAATTTCTATATTTCTGTCTTATGTGTATGTGAGTATTGCAAATTAATACTTTTGAAACTATTAGATATTTTTATATATGCCGTATGGTAGGTATACTTGGAGAACTAAAAATGAATTGTCGTATTTTAAAAATCGTGTTTGTGTGTATTGTAAAAATACACGTTTTAGATATTTAATAATGACGTTCTATTTTATGTTATCACGTCCCGTAAATAGAAATTCTCTGGTGTAAACAGGTTGACCAAATTAAACAGTGTGGGATTACACTGGTCGATTACAATCACAATACTTAATACTATTATAATACGACGTGTATAGTATACTTATGTACTATTATAATAATAATAATAATAATAATAATATGTACATCTACTTCAAGCAGTGTGTATGTGTGATCGATGTATGGACTGATGTATATTCAATATTGTATACATGGTAACAAAAACCTGTCAAACCGGTTCTAATGTGTCTACTATTATTATATTTTGTGCTAATTAGGCGGTATGTATACTAATAATATATATATATATATTGATTTTCATTTGTATTTTTATTCGATCGATTCCTATTTTGGAAATAGTATCTAAAAATAAAATGCCTACAAAGACCAGATTGTCTTACGAATTTTACTTTTAGATGAATTATTTGTGTTCGCGTTGCTCGGATTTCGATGAGTAATGTCACTATATCACTATAACCTTCACAGTACAGAGACATCGGTTATTTTTTTTTTTTTTTTTTGAAAAACAAATGTATTTACAAAATAATCATCAACGAATTTCACCCGAAAACGAAAATATATTTTTCACGGTTTTTAATACATATATTTATATTATATTACAAAATTACTGTTATTGAAGTTTCGTTATTTTAATTCCGCGTGGTTTCCGTTCGTCGAAACTTTTCAAACAGATGAATATTCACGGGTCAAGGTTTTCTACAGTGTATTCCGAAACAAATTATATTGATCATTTTTTTTCAATGTAATTTTAGATTCTGAGCGAAGTGAAGAAGCTAGTGTTTTTACAATGATGTTTATTTTTTTTTTTTTTTCTGTGTACAACTTTTCGTATAGAAATACTTGTCCAAAAGTTTCGATCAATAACTTTTTGAAACCGGATTTGCCTCTAGATTGTACTTTAGAGGTCATTTTTTGAATTTAT
>JAIPRM010000603.1:0-13435 GCA_025469315.1 Stegophylla sp. TES_Ste_2020 | reverse complement strand
CAAATGAGAATAATGAGAAAATAAAAACTGATGATAATAATAATAATAATAATAATAATAATAGATAAACGAGGAAATCGGGTTAAATGTCGACTGGAATGTAGCCCGTGTGCATATTATAAGGTTGGGTCGGTGACCTGCTGCAGTCGTGTACAGCCGTCGTCACCGGATTACACTATATTTCGCGAACTCTAATATTATAATATTATACGCGCGCGTTGTCCTCCACATTGTACTTTTCATTCTGCGTGCGGCCATTTTATTAGATATTTTGAAAAGAAGAAAACAGAAGCCAGCAGTTGATATGCACAGTTGAGACCGGTATTGATTAGGAAGGGGAAAGAGTGCAGAATACCTATTATCGATTCGCTTTCGGTAAAATTTTAAAAAAAAAGTTACTTATATTGTCGATTAAAATAATAAATTCAAAAACCTAGTGTCCGTACATCACCACATTACATAATGATTTCATATAACAACGCGTCGAAAGCCTAAAGTTGTAATGTAGTGATATCATCGTCGTTATTGCCCTTGGGAAGTGCCAAAAAGGGTTGTCTGGTGTATAATATATATAATGTACGCAACGATACGATTTAGTGTGTGTGTGTGTGTGCGCATACATACAAAATCAATAGTTCACGTGGGCTATGTATATAAAAGGTGGAAAATCAGCGAACGGTCACACACATAAAGATGTGTATGTATGTGTTGGTTTTGAGTAGTAGTAGTAGTAGATATAGGCCTTCTAATCAATATAACTCTTCCTCTGCTCATCGGTAACGATGGTAGTTGTATATTATATTACCGGAAAAGATGACATTTAGTCATTGTAGACAATAACTAGCTATTGATGACAATTATTCCTGATAAATAAAAACAATGATAAATTAAAAATTATTTGTTCGTGTTATATCCATTTATATACATATATATGTATTATCTTTATTAGTTATTATAGTTTTTATATGGTAATGCATTATGACTCTTATCGTTGTATAATGTAGTAGATTGGGTGACCATAAGTCGCTTAAAAATGGGATTGCCCTTTTTTACCGTTTTCAGAAAATGGTTCCGTTTTTTTAATCCCGTCACTTCTATTTTAATATGCTCGTAAAAGAAAATACGCGAAAAAATCTTGTAAATGTACATAGCTTTACAATGAATTCAAAATTCGATTTTTCGATTCTTAAAGATAGAAGTAAAAAAAAAAAAAAAAGCTTTGGAATTATCAAATATCAGACATCGTCGGGAAACAGTTCAAATCGATACAAATTTAGAGGTGTTGGTGAATGGCAGTAGAGGTACAAAAAGTGATTTAAAGAATTTAAGTAATGTTATAATAGTACTTGTACTATAATACTGTGAAACTTTTCTTAACCGGACCCTTAATAAGACAGAATCCTGTCCTGTGTGGAAGATGTGTACAATTTAACATAATATGATGATAATCCCTTGATAAAGCGGAACCTGTCTAACGAATGACGGAAAGCTATTCGTTGGTCCCGTAATTTATATGAAACTTATTAAACAGAAAAATATTTAAAATAAAAATTAACGAGAATAATGTTATATAGGTACCTACTCCTTATTTTGTCGTCAAATCAATTATGAAGATCACCATCGTCGATGGATATCACTGCAGTATCTAATACACAAATTAAACTACTAAATATATATTATATATATTCAACATTGCCTATCCTTTCCAGTTATTGTCTATCAAAGACTAGGAAGTTACGACAATATTCCTAAATTGTTATCTTTTCAGGAAACGTATTTTCCGATGCGGCCATCATCACCGAAATTCTCAAACCCTTTGTTTTCAAAAATAATATAACGCGTGGCCTTAAGTTGCTGTTGACTTTTACGTCCATTATTATTTCTTTTTATCCGTTTCCCAGTTTTTTCGTACGGTAACCGACTCTCGCAGCGTGTATACGTGTGTGTGTGTGTGTGTGTGTGTGTGTGTGTGTGTGTGTGTGTGTGTGTCAAAAGTCTTGTCGAAAAAAGCGATACCCTTTGTCGTGTGTGTTTTGCTTGGTAGCGTGAAATCGATCGGCTTTTGAAAAGACCGTCGACGACGACGACGGCAATTACCACCGCAAACGTGGTAGTGGTAGTGTGGTGGCGGCGGTAGTTCGGTCGTCCCGGGTGTCGGTTGGTAGCAGGGTGGGTAATAATAATGTAGGCGAGGTGGAAAAACGGATTTACCGGATCCGAGGCGGCGGGGATCGGTCAACGTCACCCTCTCCTCCGTCCTATTCATCGCGCGGTATTATATAAGAAACAGTTTGGCAACGTCGGGGCTGATGCTGTGTGTGTGTGTGTGTGTGTGTACTTCTGTTGCTCTGCTGCTGTTGTTGCCGGGCAGACAACTGTGTGTGTGTGTGTGTGTGTGTGTGTACAGTAACTGAATATAACAGAAATATAATTCTCTTCTACCCCCCCTCCCCCTCGATACCCTTGAACCACCGCGTACCTCGTTCACTTGTTCTACCACAGTCCTCTTCGTCGTCATCATCATCATCGTCATCATCATCATCACCACACTAACACAACACCCGTCCGCTGCCCTTCCTCCCTTCACCTTTATCGTGCTCGTATGTATTTATATTCCTCTACACTCGCACATCTACATACATGCATACACATTATATAATAATATACTGTTTAGTGTTTACCCCTGGTGTTCCACTCGCGCGCGTTTAAATATCGATTACCTAAGCCGACAGTGTTGACAATCGACTGATTTTCTCTTCGTCTCATCTGATCGTTGCTCACGGTGTTTTTTTTTTTTTAATAAAAATATGTTATACCTATTCAAATCCAGAGTCTCTCGTGTCGTCCCGGTTCTCGGGGATTTCGGTTCGAAGCCGAGTGACTGCCAACACAACGGCCTTTATAGGTGTGTAACCGCCGAAGCACGTGTTGTGGCTAACCATAACGACCGGAGTGTGTGAACTAAATTCGAGAATGGAAAACATGGTTTTACCCTACAGAAAAATTGTATGTTAAAAATATTATACAAGAAACTGTTATTATTTTTCTATTTAATAGACAATAATTATGTCTATGCGATGACCCATGAATAAAGAATACACAAAAACACAGTTTATCTCCTAAAAAATTAATTACATCGTGTTGGGAGAAAGTAAATAAAGTATGTTTATTAATAATTCGTTTTGAATTGCTTTGCACTATTTTCTATAACCAATACCCTATTAAAAAATTCTGATAGTTTTATCAATATAAATTCATTTACTTGGGGTATATCATACTAGAATACTTGCATTTTAAATAAATAAAAAAATTGTTATAATATTAGTTTGTTAATTTGTTGTGCAAGTATAAATATAGGTAGTTTAGAGTTAAAAGAAGCCGGACATACTTCGCACCACGGATATTCTTTGCTCTTTGTGTCAGATACTCTTTGTGGGTATATAGAATTTTTATGTCAAATTTTGGGTAATTAAAAAAAAAAAAAAAAAATTGAAGAATAATGAAATTCAAAAAATGACCTCTCTAAAGTTCCAACTAGAAGCAAATTCGGTGTCAAAACCATCTAAAAAATATACAAAAAAGTGTTAACAGAAAAAAAAATAAACATCGATTTAAAACACATGTTTCTTCATTTCGTTTAGAATCTAAAACATTAATAGTTCATAAAATTTAAAAAAATCATTATTTTTTTAATCAATACTTTATAAAAATTTAAACATAAATAAACAATAATATAACAGACATTTTGGCGAAAGAAAATTTTGAAAATGTGAAAAAAATTATTAGAATGTAATGTAAATGTAAAAATGGAAAATTGTGAACTACATTAAACAATACCTAATAAAATTCCGTTAATTTTACAAATTACGTAATAAATAATGTACTGATATATCAGCTATATCTATGTATGGTTAACGTAAAAAATCGTTACGAATCTGGTTCGAAACCGTGTAACCGTTGAAAAATATATTTTAACGGTTTTTTGTGTTTGTCGGTCGGTCGATGGCGGTTGTCGTCACCATCATCGTTGTTGTTTGTTGTTATGACTCGTCTGTACAATGACATTTTAGTATTTTGAGTAAAAAAAAAATGAATTGCGCGTGATTTTGTGACATGTACTATCCAGGATCATGATATTAATATTATTTTTAAATCTTAGTATTTTACAGTCCAATTATCTTGAATATATATATATATATATACACATATTTTTTTTTTTTTTCATTAATGCAGGGCTTATTCTAAAGCGCAGTTAGGTAGTTGATTTGCTTACAATGAATTAATTTTATTTTTATAATTATTAGGCAGAATTTTTTCAACATTTTTCATCAATATATAATCTAAATTTAGAGTAAGGGAGTAATAAAGTAGAGGAGGTTCAAAAATATTTTGTAATTTAGTCAATATCACGATTAAAGATAATATATACAGGTTGCACATAGATCTATTACCCAACATAATGATTTGAGACAACAGAACTGACATACAAAATCAGCTGTTGAAAAAAAGATACTAGCCCAGCGGTTCCCAAACTATTTTTATTCGCGCCTCCCTAAAAATGGTCATTTTTTTTTTACACTTCCCACGAATAATATAAAACAATATAAGTTTACAAACAGTTTCTCAGTATTTTGATATTTTTATGCTTAAATTTTTTCGTTTGTATGATCTAAGAAACAGTCGTAACTTACCTATATTATTTTAATTTTTCATAATATGCTATATAAAATAATGTACTTGTTTTCTGTGTACCTACTATTTACTAATATCTCAAAATTTGGATGTGACAAGTGTACGTAATTGCCGCTTCATACATTTTTTTCCTCTTCTAGTTTGAATTGACATTTTTATTTTAATATGGCAAAAAATTCTCATTCTCACGATAAAAAGCGAAATCAGTGAGTCACAAATGGTGCACTAACATACGCCATCAAGCTTTGTCTCTTAACTCCAGGATAATCATAATATTATCTTATTTCGAACAAAAATCCTTAAAATTACAATGAAGAAAATTGCATTCTTATCATAAAGAATCCGATGAAACTCCGATTATTTGTTTTTGTTTTGTATATAGATGAGAAATTTTAAAACTTTTACTATACCAATTTATACTGTTCGATTTCTTCTAGAATACATACATTTTATGAAATTACTTTTACCAAGTATAGTTGAGTGTTCTGATATATAATATTTACATCGTGCCTACCCTATCAGATGTTCAAGCCTCCCAAGGGAGGCGTGCCGCACAGTTTGGGAACCGCTGGACTAGTCGATTAGTATATAACATAAAGTAAGTTACTTTATGTAGTACACAACATGACAAAAAAAAGATACATCATGACCATGGTACACAGTCACTGAGATAGATAATGACTACTGGAGTGCGGACTATGTTATGAAAAACGAGCCGATTTGATATACCCCCACCATCAAAGTGCAACTTTTTGACACGTCCATTACTTTACTTTCCATACTAACACAGAAACAACTAATGGTCATAACCGGTCAAGATTAGTATCAAAAGTTTTGTTTTGATGTGGACTTCAGGTTGATATATTTCATAAACGTGAAAAAAAAAAAAATAAAAGATTTTTAATGTGACTTCAAAATATTTTTAAAAAATCTTTTAATTCGTGGAATTTATATACAGTTTTTTTTCAATCTATTAATGAATATACTCATATATATACATATATTACAAATGTATAATATATATATATATATAGTATATTATACAAAACAATAATAGAAAATACATAATAATAAAGGATATCTCAGTGGTTCAGTGTTAATACTATCACAGGTTTAATGAGATATATAAATACACAAGCATAATGTACAATATATATAAATAAATATATAAGTAGATATATTCATGAGCAGATTCGAAAATTATCCATGGCTAAATAACTAGTTATTATTATCTATATCAGTGTATACAGCCCTTGTAATTTATGATATTATAATATAAGTAGGTATTGGTGTCAAAACTAATTTTAAAATGTTATGTGCAATTTTGGAGTAATTTCGGGGAGGAGACTTTTGGAATGATTAATTATGTTTTCGCTTATGGTCAATAACAACAAGTAGCATCTAACTTAATGTCTTATATGCATTTAATTTACCCAACTCAAATTTACTTTTTTCATTAACATGGTCACCTTTGCTTCTTATTAGGGATCATGTCAGGTATTAGACATTTAGTAGTTGAGAAAAATTCTTAAAATAAGACCTTGCATTATGCATAGTATAAATTAAAGAATTTTAATGATACTTCTAAATCTTAAATCAATCGCAAATCATAATGTCAGGATTCAATACGCATAATAAATATAGAACAACGTTATAATGCAATACATTCTACTTAAAACTTTTTTTCCTATTATAAATTTAATAAAATTTCTGCATATACATTTCTGCATATATATTTTTTTTGTGGTGATTAAGTAATTTTTTAATAATTTAATATTTATATAGTATATTACTACTATGTAGTTTGTGTAGGTTGTTGCTATGATATGTTTTAAAATATTTTGTATTTAATTGATAAAAATAATAAATTGAAACTCCACTAATTATTGTAGAATATTGTTTTATTCCATCCAATTATATTTTACAATATTATTTAATTTACATTTCTTATCACCAAATATGAAAACTACCTCGAAAAAATATAAGATCTCTCGCAATTTCTTTCCCTCAGTGCTTATTGTAACATTCATGTTTTTATTTCTTAAATTAATTTTTAACATCGTTTTTTTATTTTTTTTTTTTGTTACAGATGTCAGCCGGGACTCAGCTGCAGATGGCTCCACAAGCTGGCCAAATGCACCTACCACACCCTCAACCAGGAGGAACTATTCATAGCCAAGACTCAAATATGAGTACAGGTTCATCACACAGCGACAAGGAGCAAGATACTCCGGAAAAAGCAAATTCTATTACCCGTACTCCAACTGAGCGTAAGCGCAAGAGAAAAATAGAAGACATAGCCAGTAGTAAGCAACCAAACATGGTGGTCGGACCTCCTCCTCCGCCTCCCAGGACAGTTGGTGACACTAAAAAAATAAATGATTACTTTACTAAGCATGGTTCTCATCCTGTGACCAACCCAATAAGACATGGTGGAGCAAAATCACCATCACCTGGTGGACCCCCGCAACAAGGTTACTCTATGGTATGTGTTTTTTTTTTTAAAAAAAAGTGTCTTATATAATTTAAGTAAGAATTTGTATTTAATTTTTTAGTTCAATCAACCGACGAGTGGGTCTCAAGCATTAAGTCCTGTATTACAAGCTGATTATGTTTCCATACTCCACCCACCTAGGATTAACTCTAGTTCCATAACAAAATGTATACAGACTGATTTAACGAGTCATGCAATCCAAGAGTTTGAATGTCAGGCTTCTTCGGATTTGGAACTCAGAAATAATAAAATTGACGAGTTGACTAGGGTAAGGACAATGATGCCAAATATTAACATTATAAATAATTATATATAATAATAGAAATCAAGTAAAAATAATTTTATTTGTATAGTCTAATGAAGAACTGAAACACCAATTAAGCAGTCAACAAAAAGCAATTGAACAGCATAAGTCACATATAAATAAATGTATTGAAGTTGTTAAAAAGCTGTTGAAAGAAAAATCCAACATTGAAAAAAAAGAAGCGAGACAACGATGTATGCAGAACAGACTTCGACTCGGTCAATTTGTAACTCAAAGAGTGGGTGCGCAATTTCAAGAAAATTGGACGGATGGTTATGCATTTCAAGAATTGTCCAGGTATGTGAAAAATCATTTAAATAATAAAATTATTTCAAATTAAGAAACACTATATTATTTATTTTAATTAATTTTTTGATTTCATCGAATAGGAGACAAGAAGAGATAACTTCAGAAAGAGAAGAAATTGACCGACAAAAGAAGATGTTGGTTAAAAAAAGGCCATCAAATAGTGAGACTACTGGACGTAAACGAGCAAGCAGTCAGTCGGGTACAGGAAGTAGTAGTTCAAGCACTAACAGTGTACCAATCAATTCAACACCTTCAGTTTCTACACCACCCATAACTCTTCCCAATACTAGTGTCAATAATAACCAAGTGACCGGTGCTACGACAGGCACAGTCTTACACAATGGCACAGTAGCCCCCTCGTCCGCATTGGACACAGCAACGTTCCTAAAGCCAGAAGCTGTTCCAGGTTTATCGTGGCAAGAGTACTATGAAGCAGATGAAATACTCAAAGTAAATTTTTTTGTTCCATACTAATAATATATAAAGAAAAATAATTTTTCTTTTGTGTAATGTTTAGTTACGGCAGTCAGCGCTAAAGAAAGAAGATGCTGATTTGCAGCTAGAAATGGAGAAGTTGGAACGAGAGAGAAATTTACATATAAGAGAACTGAAGAGGATTCACAATGAAGACCAATCTAGGTTTAATAATCACCCAGTGTTAAATGACCGCTATTTGTTGCTCATGTTGTTGGGAAAAGGTGGATTCAGTGAAGTCCATAAAGTGAATACATTTTTTAATAATATTTTTCTTTATTTATTTAATTGTCGTTTATATATATATATATTTTTTTTGCAGGCGTTTGATCTAAAAGAACAACGCTACGTAGCATGTAAGGTTCATCAACTGAATAAAGACTGGAAAGAGGATAAAAAGGCTAATTATATAAAGTAATTTTTACACTTTTATATTTAACTGAATAATAAATTATTAAATAAATAATAATTTTTCAGACATGCACTACGAGAGTACAATATTCATAAATCTTTAGACCACCCAAGGGTTGTTAAATTATATGATGTCTTTGAAATTGATGCAAATTCGTTTTGTACAGTACTCGAATATTGTGATGGTCACGATTTAGACTTTTATTTAAAACAAGTAAGATAGGAAAAAAAGTTGTTTAAAAAACCAATTATATATAACCTTGATCAAATATTAAATAATGAATATATTTACAATATTACAGCACAAAACGATAGCTGAAAGAGAAGCTAGATCAATAGTGATGCAAGTGGTATCAGCACTTAAGTATTTGAATGAGATCAAACCTCCTGTGATACATTATGATTTAAAACCCGGTATGTGTAATATATTTAATTATAATTATTTATACATTATTGTATACTTATTTTGTAATTTTTTTTTTTCAAGGAAATATATTACTTACCGAAGGGAATGTCTGTGGTGAAATCAAAATCACGGATTTTGGCCTTAGTAAAGTGATGGACGAAGAAAATTATAATCCAGACCATGGAATGGACCTTACATCTCAGGGAGCTGGAACATATTGGTAGGCAAAAAAAAATAATTTAAATATAAAAATATTGTCATCCTATTGGAAGTATATACTAAAGAATTGAAAAATTCATTTTTAATATTTGAAATGTTCTAAATTTTATGGCAATTTTTTTTTTTTTTTTATGCTCATTCAAATCATTGTATTAACTAATATAATTCCATTGTAAACAAAAAAATGCATATATGGTTTTTCAAAAAGTATTGAGTTAACTAAGCTAAAAGGCAGTATCCACTATGTTTTTAGTAAAAAGACAATAAGTGATCTCACATCACAAATTTTTTATTTAATAATTGTTCACATACGTATTTTTCACTTAGGAAAGACACGTTTTCTTCGATTTTAAGTGACTATAGAAAATTTACTTGTCTATTGTAAGTGCTAAAATAATAATTTCTTTGAATTAGACTCCTCTAATGGTATTAACCTTAAGCATTTTATAAGATATTCGAGGAATTTTAAGTGGATTTACAAGAGCAAAGCCCCTTCAATCCCCCTGTGAAGCTCGTACTGTCTTATTTCTAAAGTAAACATTATTCAAATATATGTTATTTTACTAAGCAAAAAAGTTATAAATCCATTTAAGTCAGTTCCTGATATTTTAGTTCCAAAACGTATTTTTTTAGATTCTGCTCAAAATACAAAGTCAATTTTATTTATTCATTAGTTGCTTACTTAACTTATCAGCAATATAAAAAGTATAAAATAAAAGCCATTTTTCTCAAAACTGATATTGGCGTATACTGTCATTAAGCTTAGGCTATAAATGTGTGTGTATATATTATTATAATATAAAACATTTTTTCATACTATATTTGCGTATATCTAGTTTAAAAAAAAAAAAAAAAAGCTATATTTTCTTCCCTCTAAACGTGATATATTCTCTTGCAGGTATCTACCACCAGAATGTTTTGTGGTTGGTAAAAACCCACCAAAAATATCTTCCAAAGTGGATGTTTGGAGTGTTGGTGTTATATTTTATCAATGCCTTTATGGCAAAAAGGTAGTTGTTTTGATTTGATTATTTTATTAATTCAAACTTATTTACGTTATTTACTTTTTGCTTAGCCTTTTGGTCATAACCAATCTCAAGCTACAATTTTAGAAGAAAATACCATATTAAAGGCTACTGAAGTACAGTTTGCTAACAAACCTACAGTTAGTAATGAAGCAAAGGTATATATATAAATTTTATATATATTATTAGTTTTTACTGTGCCTGTTTTTTGTGACAGTAAAAACTTTTAAAACAGTTAAGCTCTATGCAATGTAATTATATTTATGTGTAAATACATTAAAAAAAATATACTTTTATAGAGTTTTATTCGATGCTGTCTAGCATACCGCAAGGAAGATCGAATTGATGTGTTTACCTTGTCCAGGCATGAATACCTGCAACCACCGTTGCCAAAACATGGTCGCCAATCGGCCAATAATCAACAACAACAGCAGCAGCAACAACAACAGCAGCAGCAGCAGCAGCAGCAGCAACAAATATCATCAAATTTTGCATCAGGCATGTTTGGAAATATGAATGCATCTAGTTCATCCTAAGACCAAAGGAATAATTACTAAATTAATTATTATTATAATAAGTGAATGGACAATATGTAAAATGCGTCTGTGCCATTTGGACAAAAACATAATTTGACCATAACACATAATGGCGCTCACAAAACGGCCTTAGAAAATTTCAATATGAATAATAATTAATTTTATTTTATAAATGTACTAGTCAAAACATTTTTGTCACTGCTGTGAATGAGTTCCTGAGTACATTTATGATGTTTACCTTTTACTATTACCTTAAAATAATAGTGATATTTGTTCGATAATTTGTTTCCTTAATCTGTTGGAAAACAAAGTTAATTGTGCTCTGTACACCCTACTAATTACATTTTAATTAATGTGAATAAGATAAGATAAGAAACTGGAAAAAATGGAAACTAATTTTCCACAAGTACCTAATACATTAGATTTCATTAAAGTGAAAAAATTGTCCCATCATCACAATTTATTTTTATTGCTTTGTACAGTTTCACTATTTTATTTTTCTTGTATATACGTTTATATAAATTCATTTGTACATAAATACTGATTTTTTTTTTTTTTTTTTTGTAAATGACAAGTAAATTCGGTATAAGAATTTTGATGAAAAATGTTATTTAGTTTGTTTATTGTTAACACAAAAATGTTTATTTTGTTGTGATAAAAGATCCCGAAAAAAAATTGTGGAGATGAAGAAATATTAATAATATAATAATTATAATAATTTTTCCTAAACATTTGGAAAAATTAACGGCGGTTTTTTTTCGAGCCAATGAGACTTCATAATTATTTTAGATACACTAGATTTGTTGTAAGGTTTATTACTATCTTTAGTAATAACAAATATTGTATAATTATTATTGCTACTATTATTATTACTATTATAAAAATAAAATAAAAGTGAATTAAAAAAAAAGAAAAAAAAAGAATGTGTACCTAAATCTTTTTTTACTTAATTGTATACCCTATTTATGTTCAAATTTTTATTCAATGTCAAAAATACCTTATGCCAGAATTTTTTTTCGATAATGTTTCATAATATTATTTTTATGATTTTATTAACTACTTGAATGTGAGAATGTGAAATAATAAAAAAAGATCATTTGCTAAAAAAAAAAAAAATGCTAATAAAACTTTAATAATTGGTCTAATACAATTATTGGTGAACATTTTATGACTATCTGATTAAAGTATTTATTAATATTGTTTTTTTAAAAAAAAAGTACACTCAAAAGCATAATGAACTAAAATGATAAATTATTTATTACTCATGATACTTTGTTTATGGTTTGTAATAATTACACCAGACTCTGCAAATTTTATTCACATAATATAATGTTAGAATCGATTGTACATTTATCTAGTTATGTACGTTGTGCAATGTACATGAAAATTTGATCTTAAAATATTTTCATCTTGAGTATAACTTATTATCAGTTTTCTCATGTCGTTATCTAAGACTGATTTAACCGGTAAAAGCTACATCTTGCTACCATTATTTTCAGTTTTCTCTGTTGATGACCTTTAAACTAATATGATTAAAAAAATATTTATGAATAATTTGTGATAATTTGATTGAAATCAATCGACTGTAATTTTATTGTTTGTCCCATTTGTATATTAGATGTTTTATTTAGTTGCAGTTTAAAGTAGTTTAGATTAGTTAACATAAATCTAGTTTGAGGCTTACGTTAATTTTTAAAATCTTTATTTTGATTCATTTGGTGGAAAATAATTTAACTGATACCGATAGTTTGTGAGTGTTATGGCACTGAAATTGACATTTTAGCAAATTGAACGTAGTAAATACTCTATTTTTTATTTTTTGTGTAGTTTTTAACAACTAAAACGATAGTGAAATCAGAATTTGGTTTTCGCATTTAGTTTATAAGTAATAACAATTCGAATTTTTTGTGATTTTACGCTGATAACGAACAAGCGTTGCACTTTACAATCCCGGCCCTATTTTACGATCCCGGAATATTTAAATATTAATCCCGGGATTATCCAGAAATTTGGTAAGAAAAAATTAAAAAGAATAATTTATAAAAACAAAATTATTTTATTGCTATTTATTTTATATCTTTTTACAGTATAATAAAATAATTAATTTTAAATTGCATTATTAAATATTCTGATTATTTCGGAAATATGAATGCGATTTCACAGTTTAATAAAATATTTAATTTTAAATTACATCATTAATATTTTGGTTGATTTGAAAATATGAATGTAGAAATAACAAAGCATCTAATGTTTCATTGCCAAGTCTGCTTCTTAATTTATTGCCTGCTGCTGCTGAAAACGCACGTTCGACTTGATTCTAGTAGTATGTTTATACATTAAATACTTATATACTAATTCCAAATAATGCCTACAAGCTCCTCCATTTTCAAATAGATTCATTTCTTTTAGATTCTGAACGAAATGAAGAAGCTAGTGTTTTTACAATGATGTTTATTTTTTTTTTTTTATAATTTTTTCTTTTTTTTTTTCTGTGTACAACTTTTCGTGTAGAAATACTTGTTCAAAAGTTTCGATCAATAACTTTTTGAAATCCGATTCGCCTCT
>JAIPRM010000602.1:39700-51830 GCA_025469315.1 Stegophylla sp. TES_Ste_2020 | reverse complement strand
TCATTGACGAATTTTTTTACTGGCTAATTCCCACAGCTTAAAACTACTTACTTGGCTAAAACTTACACTACAGCTTATATATACACAAATACTATGACATATTTACATATTCTTAATAATACAACAGGTGTATTGAATTTTAAAGAAACGATAAATCATTTCTTCAATAAAACGATTCTGAACGAAGGATGTTAATAATATAAAAAATAAATGAGAAAAAAAAATGTTAGAAAAATGTCCAACACGTTTTTTTTCACGTTTTCAAAATTTTCTTGCGCCAAAATCTTTCTCATATTATTTTCTACGTATGTTTAAATTTTCATATAGTTCGGATCAAAAAATGATAGTTTCCGACTCGTTTTTGTCGATGAAGAATTGAGAAATTCAAATAATGACCTCGCTAAAGTACCATCTAGAGGCGAACCCGGTTTGAAAAAGTTACTGATCGAAACTTTTCGACTAGTATTTCCGTACGAAAAGTTATACGCAGAAAAAAAAAAGAAAATAAACATCATTGTAGAAACACTAGCTTCACTTCACTTCGTTCAGAATCGAAAAAAGTTGTCTTCTGCGTGTTGAAAGTATTCCTTCCACTTCCCCCCACTTTATTTTCGCGACGGCATACGTCGAACGCAAAATCGAACTCGTGCAAATCCAAAAATCGTTTCCGACACAAGCGATTCAGTGGACGGAATGTAAAAACGCGTTTCGGTCGTGTAAAAAATGGAAATATCGTTAACGCACGGCGTCGTACAAAATGGCGTAATTGCGTTTTATTGTATTTTCGCGTTCGTTCGTCGTCACACAGAGGCACAGAGAAATAATACACGTCCGCAGCCGATTCGTCTACTCAAAACACGTAATTATTATTATTGTCAAGCTCCTGGCGAACCGCGACACACGTCGTCTTTAACCCCTCGAGAATTCCCGTGGGATTTCCCCCCACCCGCGCACTAAGAGCAGCAGGTAGTAACTATATATAATTGAATGATTCGATAATGTACACACACGCGTTAAGTATGGCGGACAATTATTATTATTATTTCAGAAAACAAACAATGACATAAGTCTCTGTTTCGCTCCGTTTTCGATTTTAGATTCTGTAAGGGGAGCGAAGAGCATCGACGACGATATATTTTTTTTTTTGTTTTGTGTTTTGTTCTTTATGTGTACCAAGTTTTCGCATAGAAATAGAGTTTTTTTTTTGTTTTAAATCCGTAGAGTTGTTTGTTACACAATCTTTTCAAATCTTTGTAATTTCTCTTATTCGTATCCTGCACGGTCTGTGTCATGTATTCTGTTCATGGTCTTCCTCTTGCAATGTGTCCCTCAACATCTCCTTCAATTATTTTCTCTAATAAACTTTCATGCCTTAATAATATTATGTGGCCTATCATCCTGCCTAAGGATGATAGGCAGGATGATACCCGTTTAAGTACATTTCGCGACATATATTTCTAAGTTCTAAGAAATAGATACTAGTCCAAAAGTTTTGAAGTGTAACGACAATTTTTTAATCATAATTTGAGGTCAATTTTTTAAATTCTCAATATAGTTTTTAAAAAAAATAATTGAAAAAATGTAAGTATGCACAAGACGTGTCGTACGTTAAGTATAGTATGCGATTATATTTTTGAAAACAAAATATATAAAGCAGTTTTTTAAGTTTTTTATTTTTTTTCCAAAGTAAAGTCAGTCTTCTATTTGAATTCTGATGTTCGTTTTAAATATTTCGACAATAGCTTTTTTTTTTTTTGTTTAAATACACGCGACTTCGTTGGAATACACGTATAGTTCTGTATAGAAAGAAAAAAAAATACCAAGGTGTACGAATAATTAAAGATCATTGTTTGTTTTAAAGATTTGTTTGAATTTTAAACTCTGTTTTGAATAATATTACGTGGAATTTCTTTCAATATTTTGAGTTATTTATTTTTAAATATGAATTGATGCGAAATTACACTACTTTGTAGTATTAACTAGGAGTTTATAGCGATATTTTATACTTTTTTCCACGGTTTGAGTTCATATGTTATTTATATTTGCATATGAAAGTCATATTTCATCTGTTATAATATAATAATTTTTTTTTCAAAATTATAAAGTTGAGGGCTTATGAAATAAGTGTAAATCAATAATGAAATCGTTCATACAATAAGTATAAATAATTAAATTTGAATAAAACCGTAGAAAAAAAACTAAATGATTTCTGGAAAAAAATAGACTGATTATTTTTATAATTTAAATCCTAAACTCGTGTAGAGGAGACAACAGTTCTTATTTCAGAGGTAATATTAAACAAATAAAATTAATAACATTAATTTATCCTTATATTTTTCAAATAAGTAATAATAATAATATTATAAAATAATAGATTTATAAAAGAAATGCAATCGATATAATAATAGTAATTATTTACAAATTAGTTTTTATCTTAGACTTAACATACTTTTTGTATTGATCATAGTTATTAAAAAGTCTAATAGTGATATCATATTCCATGCACAAATGTATACCTTTATTGAATGCACCTTTTTTTACCAAACTCGGTATTATATTTATTTATTTTAAGTATATTGTTTTTTGTATTACGGGTAGAATAATTATGGTTGAAACTGACACTTTCAAGTTTTCAGAATTGTAAATTTGTTAGTAATTCTTTAGCATGAGATTTCTTTAAATTATAATAGTGCCATAAAAGTATTAAACAGTATATCAGTATTTGAGAGAAACGGTTTCTTAAAAGCTATCCTCAATGAGTTGATCGTAGTTCTTAGCAAACTTAAATATTTATCGAAGGTTAATATTATATACTTATTATATTAAGTTATAACTAAATGTTTTTTCTAAATAGTTTATTAATCGGGCGATTTTTTTGTACAAAGAATTGTGTACGAACATATATTAGATTCTGAGCGAAAGCGAAGAATGTATTTTTCTTTTTTTTTTTTAATTTTTTTTTACGTTTTAAAATAATTTTAACGGTAGTTCAGTGTTTATTCTCTCTAAGGATTGCTCAACTCAAATAAGTTAAAAAAAAAAAAAAAAATAGAAAGAAAAAAAATTAACTCCGGCTCTTGGGTGAAATTTTAAATCAAAATGTACTTTATATTATTAAAACCCCGTGTCTGGAACGTGTTTTAACGGTGAACCAGATCTGCGCGAGTCAATAACAATAAATAAGTTTCGTACGACACAAATTTCGCGCGCCGCCGTGTACTGATATCATGATTACCGTGTATAGTAAGTACAGTTACCTCTACAGGAAACGTGATCGCGTCGTGTACGACCGGTATAAGCTGCAAAATCCGGATTACGTCATTATATTGTCCGTCGGCTTTCGCCCCGGCGCTCATACAACTATATAATGATAATATTATTATTACTGCAAGTGTATCGAAATCGAAATTTCGTTCGATATCAGCACGTCTGCGTGCAGAGCGGGTTTTTATGCGCCGTGAAATATAAATCATCAAGCGGCGCCCTTAAGGGGCGAGCGGGAAGTGAAATTCGAGTGTGGTTGGGGACGAGAATCGGGAAAAATTAATTATTCTCGATTCGGGATAAATTTGAAAAATTGAAATGTATTATTCAGTAACTACACAATCAATGACTACACGAGGCTCAGGTGTAACGTCAGGAGGCTGAGGAAAGTCATGGGTAAAAATACTGACACTAAGGCTAAGTCAAAGTTATAGGCAAAGGCGAAGATTTTTAGAAAAAGCTGCGAAACGACAAATCATAATAATATATTATGTTATAAGTGTGGACGCATGCACGGGTGGTGGGAAAGTTTTAAATTCTCGTGGAATTTTAGGGAAATTATGTTGTTAAATATATATATATTTAATTTTACTAGTGGTTTCTTCTGTTGTGTTTGTTTTATTAATGTCGTAGGTATATAATGTGTTTCTACTAAATTCTCAAATAAACAATATTATTTTAAAACATTAAATGTAATACGTGTTATGTATTATATTTTGTGCATATAATATGTTTATATAAATTATATATGAGTTCACCTTTTTTCAATTTAAAACCTAATTACGAAAACGAATGTTTTTCAAAAATATATACCTGTGATATTTTCAAATGAGCGAAAATAATTTTGCCCCACAGATTATTTTATTATTAGTATTATGTTAATATTTCTCACGCTTAAGTGTGTGGTGAGTACCTATGCATAATTTTAAACCTCACCCTTCAAATTATTTTTTTTCACGCGATTTTTATTTGAAATTATATTTTCAACCACGTTCTTACGTGCAACATCGAACGGACTCTCAGGCGCGTATATAAATGAAACGTATATAGTTAACGGTTATTGTTATTGTTTTTTTTTTTTTTTTTTTATTATTATTTTATTCGTTCACGTGATCGTTTGTCGACGGTGTTAAAGACTTTTGACCATAGATCTAGTGACAACTATACGCCCTGACTTCAAAGACTTAACAAATTTGCGTTTACTCGTTGGATTTGTGGGGGGGAAAAAAAAAAAACAATTTTCCTTTCCATTTTTTTTCATTATTATTATTATCAGAAAAAAAATAATAAATGTCGAACCGTCATAACGCGGTGACAAATTTTAATTATTATTATTTCCTAACAGTGAATTTTACGTACAACACGGAGTTGGTTTGCTGACGAGAGACGACAACGATGTGTAAATTTCGTAACCACGATGGCGCGTGATGATTTTTGCCAAACGATCGTTTTCACTTATTGCTGTTGTAAAATTATTATTATTATTATTATCACTATGGTACGTGTCGGGTTCGGCAGGAGATACGTGCGCGATAAAAAAATATATAAATAAAATATTTAATATATTATTGTGAACGGAAGAAAGCGAAAACATGACATTTTATTGTCTTGTCCCTCGTCGTCGTCGTTAATATAATATTCTCTTCCCCGTCCGGTCTGTCTGTCGCGTCGTGGCGTTATGACAATAATATTAACAAAACTGTTTGTCCAATTTCGCGATTGACTCTACTGACTTTGAAAAATCGCATGATGTGTGTGTGTGTGTGTGTGTGTGTTGCTCGGCCGGAGAACGCCCGCCGCCGTTTTGTGTCGAGTCACAGGAAACAACGCATCGGTCCCGGTTGGTTGACGGGCTTCGTCGCGAGCGTCGTTGGGTGTGCATGAAATGAAAATCGAAATTCTCTGTATCGCACTCGGGTACAACGACCCAAATTTATGCCTAATTTGAATATATTCTATTATAATATGATAAATAATTAAATCGAGTCCGGAAAAAAAAAATAATAATAATAACACCTAGTTCGGTCTATCCAAAAACTTATTAAAGAATAATTTATCCGACAATCGAATTGAGCGGAAAAAAAAAGCTACCTAATTTGGTCCAAAAAATTCGAATCTGAGATATCAAAAAAAAAGCCTTTAACGTTTTCCTCTCTGTTTTACACAATATTAAAACTGTCAGTTTACACGTTATGCTTAAATTCATATTTGTTATTGACATTTTTTTTTTTTTATCTTCGACACAATTTTTTGAAAACCAAAGTTTTTTCATCGTATTTCAACTTTTTGCCATATACCAATACTTTATGAAACGTAAATTTACTCAATTCAGCATTTTTTTTTTTTTTTTAATAAAACATTTTTACAGAAATATATATTTATTTAGATTTACAGATTAAAACAATCAAATGTTGATTGTCGAAACTCACGGCTTACTACTTTAATTCGTTGATTTGACTCGTTATAAAAATTCCAAAAAAATATAAAAAATGTATCAGCAAACATAAATCTGAAATTCAATAATTTGAATATCTCAATTATTATTTTTTTTTTTAGCATTTATTGAAATAATTAACAAAATATGTAATTAATCGCAAAAATTATAATATTTTATATTTTATATTTTATTGAACTTTTAACGCACAATTTCATGTGACAAAGAAAATCCGTCACGGGGGGGGGGAGGAGAGAAAAATCGTAGGACTATATTTGAGCCTGCGAATGTCCTGTGAACACGATGCCTTTTAATTATTAGCGCAAATAGATGGGGGGCTAGAGGGACTTAGCACCCTTAAAATTATTTTTAGCCCCCTCCCCCCCAAAATGTATGATATTTGAATAGGTATATCAAATCAATAGGAAAATATTTTTATGGTATAAACAATGAATATTACTTTACGATATTGTATAATACTATATGAATCAATTATTAATATTGTAAAATTACTTAATAAACATAATATTTTCCTATGTTTTATTAACCTATGTTGAAATACAAATTGTATTTCAATGTTTTTTTTTTTTTTTTATATATATAATCCTTGATCCTTAAATACATTTTCATTTTATAGACGTACGATAAAATAGGTACATCATACACATAATTATTATTACTTCAGAAAATATTTTATACGACTATAAGTCTTATCGAAATGAATAAAAAAATATTAGCCCGCCCCCCAAATTTTTTCATCCTATGTGCGCTTATGCTTTTAATGTTCAGCACACCTGTTTACTACGGAACGGAGGACTCAGCACTCGGCCTACACACAGCGGTGGTGGACTTTCCAATCGAACGAAATATTTCAATGGCGCGAATTATTATTGTTATTATTATTATTATCATCATCACACGATTTAGAGTCGTTAAAAAATGTGTTTCGATCAAAAGCGCGTGAAATAAAAAAACACGATCACACTCTTCTCTCGTACTCGTTATTATTACATTTTGTGTTTTGCTGATTGAATAGAATCTTTTCGCGTTACGTTACCGAAGTCTCCTGATGAATAATTGTTGCCAGTCATATTATACAGCAATCATGAAGTGTTTCCTTCCGGTCGTCGTGTTGTATTTGAAAGTCGAAAATATAAAATGAATTATTATTATTCGTCTTGTAACGCGCGTACACCAATAATATACGTGTCTAGATTTTTACCACTTATAAATACCATTTTTTTATTATTATTATTATTATGATTACGTGTATATCATATTCGTGCACAGAATATGATTTATATTGTAAAACGAAATATGAAATATAGTATTATATTAATCGCTACCTTACCAGTAGAAGCTGAGTGAATTTATCAGTTTATTTAAATAGTATAGTAATCAAATTATCATTAAATAACAATTTGACTAAGCTCAATTAAAATTAATTAAATATACATATTATATTTTGTCTCAACATGGTCATTATTTTCTTGAAAATGTGTAATTTAATTAATACACAAACACATGAATTCCTGTTAATTTTAACTGAGTTTCAGGAAACTATAATGAACAAGTCGAGATAAAACTTAAATGTCATTCTTTTTTTTTTTTTTATAAATTGTCTTTTGTTATAATTAATATAATGATCTTCGTTTAATAACGTGATAAATTGTCGTCGAAGAAAAACCCACATAAATAAATATGTGTATAATACAGTTCTACAGTTCTTTTGAAAAAAATGGTAAATTACTACAATTTTCAAAAAAATAGCTCAGTTTAGTTAACAAAGTTATTTTTCAGCATAACATATTTTAAAATCAAAAAAATAATAATAATAACTTAAAACTAGACTTTTAATTTTTACCCACTTACTGTCTAGCTTATTGATGACAGTGTTTTTTTTTTTCGTTATTACAAATTTTCAGTGCAACTTTTGAATTTAAAAAACACATTCTTCGGTTCTAATCGTCGACACGTTTTTCGTTTCTCTGTTACAGCTCCAGACTGTTGTGCCAGCAACGGCAAGCTTTTACCGATCGAAACTTTGCACCCCAACTGTTTCCCGATCCCGGTGCCGGCCAACGATCATTTCTACTCCAGATTCGGTACGGCCTGTCTGCCGGCCAAACGGACCGTGTCCTCTGACGATTTCGGATGCACGTTGAAACCACAGCAGAAGGTTTGTTTTTTTTTTTCACTTGTTAATATTAGGTTTCTAGTTTCAAAACCAGATAAAAGATGATTTTTTCAAAATGGATTTTTTTTTAATTTTCCAAATATTCACACTGTACTTCATAGTTGGTAAAAATATTAAGCATCAAACGAGGCTATCAACGAGGATATTAAATGAGGACAGAAAATTGTGGTTAGTTTATTTCAAATCAAGCCCATAATAATTAACACATGTTTTTCCTCTGCTATGGTACTAGTGTTCAAATTTTTTCAGTTGTCGTGAAATTAAGTATTAACTATAATATTAAATTCTATTTGGTTATTATATTTTACTATTAGGTAATTAGGTATATACATAAAATTCAAAATGTTTTGTATTTCTTAAATTTTCCAATGTTCGTTTCAAAATCACCTATCTCATAAATAAAAATTCCAAAACCAGTCATAAGTGAAAAAAAAAAAAATGAAATTGTCGGTTTCAAAAACATCCGTATGCTTAAATTCACAACAAAACCAGACATTTCAAAACTATAAAATATTTATTTAACTCTTGTAATAATATTTTTACAAAATATATTTTCACAAACAATATGTGTGTACCGTTCAAAGCTTTGATTTCATTTTTATTGTATAAAATTATAGACCAAAAATTTTCGTTTTTTGTTGTTTGTGAAAAATTTCGAAAATTGCTTATTGCTGGTTTTGAAACTAGACGCCTCGTATAATGTTAAATACTTAATGTAAACATTAAACACATGCAAAGCGGTTCGAAACAAGCAGACTGTAAAATTTTACAAATTTCCCTTTAGATACATTATTACTATACTTATATATATATACTTCACTTAACATGAAAATAAAGTCCAATCAATAATTGTAACATGTATCACGAAAAATATGGAATGTCACACAATACAAGCACATTGCCTAGATAGTACGTAAGCAATGTAAACCGCAATATATATATATATATGAATTTACTTAAAAAATGTAATTAAAATTTACTTAAAACAATCATGTAATTATTATTTTTATATTTATATAAAACTCAATCTCCATTTAAAGTTATTTAAATATCGGTAACTGTTTGCTTTAGTGACTACATTGTTTTATTATTATTATTATTATTATTATTATTTTCATGTTTTCAATTAAAACGAACAAATTTTTGCCTGGGTATTATACGTTTGTTCGACAGACAGTTTTTTACCAGAACGTCACTCGAGCTACCAAAAACCTGCTTGCTTTGTCGGTGTAAAGTTAGTGTGCAACGTGACCCCGACGTCCCCTTTTAAATCAAAGACAACACACTGACAGTAATCTCGCGCAACGAGATAGTAGTAGTTTTCGACACGTCATAAATCTCTGAAGATTGGTACAGAAAGAATTTGGCAAGAAAGACGGGAAAAAAAATACCGAAATCAATACGTCGGATTACGTTGAATATCGTTTCTAATAGTTAAAAATTCTTCTCCGTTCAACGATTTTTTTTTATTTTTTTTTCAAAAATAAATTTACACTGTAAATAACGTTTCGAAAATAAATGTACTTGACACTGATCGCACTAAACCACAACAGATCATGATTGATATTATTGACGCATTTGAATAAAAAATATGTATATTTCGGTTTGCACGCTTTCGTTCGTCAGAGTAAGCAGTACACAAATACAAAAATAATGAAATTTATATTAAAGCGACAATATTAATTACATACGAATTATAACTAAGCCACATTTTTATTCCTGCAAAACACCTTCATAGACATCAAAACTCGATGAAATCGATAGTAGTGTTACAACACGAGTTATTATTAACCGGTCGACCGGTCCTAAATTGTGTGTGTTTTAGAGCAGAAAGTGTGTCGTACGAAAAGCTGAGTGTGAAGTTTAAATTCCAAAAGTGTGTGTGTGTTGTTAAAAAAGGCTCCGTTATCGGAATTATTAGAAAAAACCATGAGTTTTAACTCGAAAACAATAATTATCAAAAATAAAAATAAATCTACGTTGTATTAATAGCTATAGACTTTTGTATGGCCTAAAAGATAATAATATTAATGTATTTCATTTTACTTAATGAATTGTTATAAGAATTTTATTTTTTGAATGGGGGTGGGGGGCCATTGAAAGAATGTGCAAATGTATTCAAATAATAAGAGTGCAGTGCAAAACTTTCAAAACTTTAGGTCCGATGTCTATGTTAAAAAAAGAAAATGTATATTTTTCTCAAACTATAATAGATACTGGCAATCAACCTTTTTAGAATGTTTGATTTTACGAACATTTGTGAAATTTAAAATAAAATCCTTTATGAGGAAGGGGTTGCGTTAGGTTAGCTAAAATAGATTTTATTTTTTGATTTACTTTCCCCCATTTTGGTATTGACCATGTGCAATTTATAAAAAATTTGGGAGAATTTTTTGGGGACAAGCCTCCAAAATTAGGCTTCTCTCTTCCTATTTCCGCGCCTATTTATCGAACGAAATTTAATAGATTCTCAACTTAAATGCGCATTGTGTATTACAATTATTTTTTACGACCTCCCGATTTTCGAAAAGCCGGATAAGAAAAAGAAATGTATTTTCTGACACCAATAGCTCAAGTAGATAATCGTATAATATTATTGTATATTCTTAAATATTGTACTAAAACAAGAAAACGTGTTAGTCATTATTTTACAATCATAAAAATATGATTGTTTTTTTTTTTTTTTCTGGACCTCATTTATTTATTATTTTATTCTTCCGGGACTCCAACAGAAATCGCTTGCCCACCCCTGTTCTATAACCTAACACGTACTTGAATCTATTCGGTTGACCGTACCTATAATTACGACCACGACGTTACGATGTCAAAGAAGATATATATCGAACGAAAATAAACGTGTGTTTAATAATCGTTATTTATTTGAGGTGAGAAGTGCTAGCGCGCGTGCGCGATTATTTACTCAATAATTCGGTTCCCGATCACGAGTCCGTGTACAATCTGAAATCGACTAAAGTAATTTAATTGAAAAATAATAATTATAATGATAATATCAGCTGAAGGACACCACCGCCGCCGCCGTCACGCCGGTTTTTATAATAATTGTACGCTCGCCATAAAATTTATTGACAAAAATGTGCTCATCGGCTTTTCGGAAATTGGAAAAAAAAAAACGAAAAACAAATAACTCGAAAAATAAAATACAGTAGAAACCGTTTATAATGACACCGGTAGTAATGAAAAAACGGGTTCAATTAAGTTTAGAGTCCTGGAAAAAATTATAATATATTATATATACGAATTTGTATCGGTTATTATGACATCTAAATAATGACTATTATTAAACGGATGTTATGACGTTTATTTTTGGTTATTTTAGAAAAAATACTTTATCTATAATGACATATATCATATTATGTACTGCATTTATCGAAGCTAATGTAACTACAAAAGTGTTACAAACTAAAATAACAGTTGATTATTTTTATATGTAAATTTTATGTTTTTTTTTTTTTTTTTAAAAAAACTGAAAAAATAATAATAGTTAATTGAATTATACTCAACATATTTTAAGTATTTTTATCACGATTTTGTGACAAAAATTGAATACTTAATATTTATGTTCATATAACTTAATTATCAAATTCAAAAATTTTTTTTTTATGTTGGTAAGTAATAATTTATATAATATATTATTTTTTTTTTTTTTTGATTTCCATAACACCAGGTGATTGCGACGACCCATTTCCTGGACGCTTCCTTGGTTTACGGTGCAACAGGTCAGACGGCCGGAAACCTGAGATCGTTCAGGGCTGGCAGGATGAGGGCACAGATCACCAGAGACGGCCGGATGTTCATGCCCAACGTCAATACGCCTACGCAGTCGTGTAACGTGGCCACCAATGCGGAAGTCTGCTACAGATCGGGTACGTGGCGATTAATTTAGAAAAAAAGAAAATGACTGACTGTATTCGATGACCCAAAATTCAAAAAGTTCCGATGAAACTCGTCGTATCCAGTGTTTTCCAAACTTTTTTTTTACACAACGCCCCTTTTAACGTTTGAAATTTCTTTAATAAATCTTTTTTTTTTTAATTAGGTACCCTTTTTTAGATTCTGAACAAAGTGAAGAAGTGTTTTTTGTGTTTTTACAATGATGTTTATTTATTTTTTTTTTTTATTTTTTTTTTTTTTCTGTTAACACTTTTTCGTATAGAAATACTTGTCCAAAAGTTTCGATCAATAACTTTTTGAAACCGGATTCGCCTCCAGATTGT
>JAIPRM010000602.1:16396-39600 GCA_025469315.1 Stegophylla sp. TES_Ste_2020 | reverse complement strand
AAATTTTGGACAAGTATTTATATACGAAAAAGTGTTAACAGAAAAAAAAAAAATAAACATCATTGTAAAAACACTAGCTTCTTCACTTTGTTCAGAATCTAAAATATATATATATATATATATAATTATAATTATATTTATCTATTCGCCGTATTAATTATAAATAATGTGTACGTCATGCGGGGGCGTACCAGCGTGTGTTGGTCGAGTAATCGGGTCAAGTTTTACGCGATGACGGTTGCAATTATTGTGTATATTATGTGGTGTGCGATGGTTTTCGTTTTCATATTTCCGTTGTTCGTTTTTCTCGCGATCCCTCCGGACCAATTAAAAATACCGCGTCAATTAATTTCTTTTACACATGCAAGTCGTAATGTGAACACGACAGTTAAATTTCACGCGCGTTTTAAGACACAGTATATTATACATACATATAGTGATCACGAAGCGTTTAAAACGTCAGATTACACGAAATAATGACTATTCGCGCAGCCGTACAAGTCGATGGAGTTAGTTTTTTTTTTTTTTTTGAAATTAAATTATTATATCTCGTCCTTAAATTCGCGAGCGATTGTCGATAGGCTCCGATGAAAAAATTTAAAAAAATAATAACAATAAAATAATGTATGACCTCAATCGAATTTCGAAATCGAACAGACAGACATTAATGTGACGACGACTAATTATCACCCATCCCCACCCCCGAAATCGATGGTCTTTGGCGGCGTAACCGCTGTAGTTTAAGTATAATATAATATGTTAATTTTAAACCTATTGTAACGCGACGTTCATAGGCGTGCGCACAGGGCGTGCCGAACGTGCCTGGGCACTACCCGAAATTCGAAATTTAGAATTTTTTTTTTTCTCTTATGCTTTATGGGTTGATATTGTGTTGGAAGAAAAGGGTTGAATATTGAACTAACAGAATAATTTTATAAATACAAGGCTAAAATTCACGTTATTAGACTTTGAATGTACAACGCATAAATAATAACAACATACCAAGTGTATGAAATGTACAGGTAATATAATTATTAATGCACAGGTCCTTATTTAGGGGAAGGCAAACAACAAGAACTTAGAGGGAATTTTAAAAGGAAGGAAAATTGAAAATGGAGTTTTATTAATGTTCTACCAAACATAAAAAAAAAAAAAAAAAACAGAAAACAGAAAACACAATAACTGATTAAGATATTTTACCCGTGAGTTTAATTTGATATGATAAAATTGAAAATTTATCAAGCAAATTTTGTTGTCTGTGAGATGAACAGCTTTATAAAAGATAAAAATGATATCACCTATACTATAGGTCCTATAGTTATAAAACAGTTATAGTTTGAATGATTAACAGTTTACTTTTATAACCACATTTTTGTTTTATACCTAAAAAAAACTTTTTTGGTAAAATTTTACAAAACAACGATATTACAAATGAAATTTATTCTAAAATCTATATGATACATAAGTTTATATTATAAAAATATTACTTTTAGAAGTTTTAACTATTTTTTGAGGATATGTATGCCTACAATATTCCATGTATTACTTTTTGACAATTTTTATATAAATAATAATATTATTATAGAAAATGTAATTAGTGCACGCCCCGAACTTAAGGTCTGCGCACGCCTACGGCGACGTTCTTGTGACGACAAAGAATAAAGATTAAAAAAAAAAAAAAAAAATTAAAGAAATTTCATAAATAATAGAATTAGAATTAATAAATATAATATTAAAATATATTATTATACCTGCAATAAAATTTTTTAAATATTTTGAATTTTCACATTTGAAATTAATGTTTTATAAGAGATATTATTTTAGCATTTTTGCATATTTTGTAAATTTTATACCATATTTTTGGTACATTTTTAGACCATAAATGCATGCATATTTTAAGTTTTTTTTTTTTCTCTTTTTTGTTTTGAAACGCGTTCCGGACAACAGGTGACGGCCGAGTGAATCAACATCCCGACATGGCCGTGTCGCAGGTGGCCCTGTTGCGATTGCACAACTTCTTGGTGACGGAATTCGCGCTGCTCAACCCCACGTGGAACGACGAGATACTGTACCAAGAGGCCAGGAAGTTCGTCATCGGCGTTATCCAGCACATCACGTACAACGAGTTCCTGCCAATTTTATTAGGTAATGCCGCCGTCGTCGTCATGGCGACTAATAATTCGAGCACGCCCGGGCGGTAATTATCGCTGAAAATCCGATTATGGATGAAGCGCGAGCTTGTCGGGGGAAAAGCTTTTTCTTTTTTTGAACGTATTTTTCGACAAAAGTTTCGCCTCCGACCGCCGCCGCGCACATTATACGTATATATATATATATATACCATTAATTTTCGTTTTAATACCATAAAAACCAATAACATATATATATATATATGTTATAAAACATACTCTCCTTATACAATATAATAATAGACAATGACGCGAGGGTTTTTTTTGGTTAAAAAAAAATTTTATTAATATTTTGATACATAAAACATCTATGGATTTCATAATTATTTCTAATAATTATAACATAATTTGGCGAAGAAAAAAAAATGAAAGTTGTTTCAAACAAATTGTTTCGCAAAAAACATATCTTTTACCTAAACAGTTTTTCAAAATACAAATTTTTTATTAATATTAATATTATAATTCACAAGTGATCCCATAAATTTTACTGACGTTTATTTAGGATTTCGTTGCTTTCTGCGCACTCCTTAAAATATTATTATGCAAATCAGTGTATTTCGATCGACTCGTTTCCAAACAGATAAATTCGAATTCGATTGCGCACGTTGTTACCATATTGTATTGTACGTTTTAAACATTATTTCGAACATTTGGAATGTATAATGCACAGATATCAAGTAATATTTACAGAATTTCATTGGTTTAGATGTGTTTAAACAAGTCGTTTTTAAATAATTTTACAACGACCTACGTAATAGTGGCTACGAATCTAATTCAATTGGACCATTTACTTTTATAAATATTTTATTTTTTCCGTCGCATTTAATTCAGGACTCGTATAAATTACTCGTTGAGAGTTTGCGCACACACACACACTGGAACATTAGAATACTCGTTATGTATCCTGACCACCTACCTGGTCGTGTTTTGTTAAAATATTTATGTGGACAAAATTTAATATTTAAATGCCGCCCCAAAAAAAAAAAGAGAAAGTATCCAAACATTTAATGACCGACTAAATTATACGAATTTAGTAATTTGTAATCTATTCCATAAACATCATATTATTTTATTCCAAAATATTTATTTATTTTTTTTATTTCACACCATAAAACAGGGCCTATTTTTGTGTGCAATACATCATACTGTACGTAATACGAAATAATAAAGTATGTGTGTCGTATGATTAATTTGTGACTGACTTTTTATTACTCTGACTAAAAATGAATTAAAAATTATAATTTTTTTAAATATTTTCGTAATAGAGTACCTATAAAACTACATGTGTGTATATAGCTTATGTTCTAAATATAACCACGATTTTAATTTCGTATTTAACTGTGAACCTTTGATTTTAAATATCAAAAATCAAAACAAAAAAAAAAATAAATAAATGGATTTGATAAAATTGTTTAGAATGATTGGATAAATGGTTCGAGAAATAAAAAATTCACACTCCTCTCAACAAAGCTTTTCACCCATCATCATACAAAAAAGAATGTAATACAAAAAGTTACAGAAAATAGGCACTGCCATAAAAGACCGTAAAATAAAAAAAAAAAAACCATCGTGTAGGTGGTAGTCGTATATTATCTCATCGTTAACTTCGATCGACTAATCTTATAATAATAGCGATAATAAACGCTGTTTGTGTTTGGACGAGATCTTTGTTCGACACGTGTACAAAAGCTTCAAAATCCTTTTTTAGACCGGTGTCGATTAAAATAATATTAAACTAATATTTCATCAACAACGAACACAATGTTACGTCGAACATTGACGCGTTCCCGTGAAACTTTTCTCGTTAATTCGCGACATTATTATTATTATTATTATTATTATTATTGTATTGAATTTCGCGCGACGTAAAGGCAAAAACAATGGCCGATAGAAAACATTATCGCGCGCGCACGGGAACGATAGTAACGACAAAAAGGATTTAACTTTTTTTGTTTTTTTTTTTTTAATTTGCATGAACCTAATCCACGTGCATGCAAGTATATTAACTTTTAGATAAACCCACGAGTCAGCGTTTTGAAAAGGTCCTAAACCGAGTCTCCGGTAAATCCTTGACCGGTGTTGTTGAGTTGATTCCCAAAACTTGCTTTATGTATTAGTTGAGTCCCGGGCTATTAAGAGGGTGTGTACTAGTTGATTCCCCTGATTGTTATGTACACTTCAAGCGTTACCCGAGAGACACCACGAGGAGGTTGGCTGACACAGTGTCTCGAAAAGTTTTTGTTCCGAATTTCTTAATTCTCTATTCATCGTCGCATAGTTTGTATAAAAGTGTGAGTCATAGTAAACCTAATTTAGGGAATATATTGTGTGTATGGTAAAAATTTGGTTGTACAGCTCTACCGAACTGTTTGAACTACAACTTATATTTGAAATAATAAAGGCTTACCAATATTACAAGGAGCAAACATATAATATTTCTAGAACGTTCAATTATAAAAACTGCTACCTAAAGACCGAAATCGATTATATAAATTTCCCCTTAATTTTTGTTACCGATTTACACAATATTAGCGAATTGCCTCGTACGTATACGTATCTTAATAGCCACGGGGAATCGGACAAGCTCGATTTGGGTCCCAGAATTCAAAATCGGCATGAATTGGGTCACGGTATATTTTATGGAGTACATGAGTTGGGTCTAGACAATTAGCGTTACTTAGGAAACACCAAATGGAGGTTGGATAGAATGTCTTCCAAAAATTCGGTTTTTCGTCACGTTATGGTAACGGTCTGACGTAAAAATTATTATTAAAATATTATTAAATTAGTTTAATTTTAAAAAAATTGTGTTTTTTTTTTCTTTTTATCGTAAATATTTGTATTATTAATAGTTTATGCTACGGAATATTATATTTAAAAAACACATCTTTCACAAAATTTAACCGGGTCGATTCTCCATTAGTAAATAAAAACATCTTTTCTCTTAAAATTTTTTTCTTTTTCTACTGTTTTTAGGTTAGGTTAGGTTGGGTAGGTTGATGCCCAGGTTTGGTTGGGAATCAACTCGTACGCAGACGCCGTGCTAGAAACAATAAAATTGCTAAAATTTTCTGGAGTAATACGCGTTTTAAGTATTTAACCCGCCCAATTATCTGTCTTGGCCGCCGGCGATTTTCAGACATCAGTGGTTTGAAATTTCAGTTTCCAGTCATTTCATAGGACGTAACGCGTTGCCCATGTTTTTTAAAAGTTTATTCGATCAACAATTTACGCATAAAAAATCGATACTTATCCAATAAATCGAGACTCGAATTACCCGTAAAAAAAAAAATTAAAAGATATAATTATTATTATAACACATAATCGTACGAGTACTAGAACAATCATTACGGCGTAGTATGTTTTGACCATAGAGCAAGAATGTATAGAGAACTTTTGCCAAACATACCTCCGACATTACCAAAAAAGCAACCAGAGCCCGCGGACTACTTTACCCACTACTCAACCGAAAAAGCCACATCCCCATGAAAACCAAACTCAACCTACTTAAACTCTACGTTACTCCCATCCTTACTTACGCCGGCTCCTCCTGGGCCCCATTCATCATTCCTTCTAACTGGCGTAAACTAGAATCAGTCCAGACCATAGGAATCCGAACGATCACTGGCATGCCAAGCTTCGTGAGAAATTCGGTCCTCCTGCGGTCTGCAAATTTCAAAACCATCCAACACTCAATCCAAACCCAATCAAAATTAATGTTTTACAAAAACTCCTTATCCGGTAATGATCACATCCGTCTTTTAGGTCAAATGTCCCAAACTCCTGTCACAAAACGTAAACACAAACTTAATCCATTGACTTAGTCAACTATACCAACCATCTAACTGACACATTTAACAAACTCTACCCCACCCTACCTCATCCCACTAATAGGCGAAAGCCAGGTGTAGTTCACAGGTAAATCCAGTCCTTCAAGCAAAGCAAAGTATAGAGAGGCCATGCCATATATATATTACACTGTGCACCAGTATGGAGCAGGCAAAAGGGCGAGCGTCAGAGTGACCAAATGCTCAGTGTAAAAATATCAGATAATACAAAACTACTATTTTATCTATTAAATTTTTTATTGATGAAATAAAATACAAAACAAAAATATTATTTTAATTGATGTATCTACTTCCATTAATTGGTGCTTGTAGAGAATTACAAATTACAAATTATTGAAATACATTTAAGAACTAAATAAACACAATATTCTTATATATTAATTAAATCACAAAAACAACAAATATGACAAAATATAAATGATTATTGATAACTGATAATAAGGGTATATTATTATCTAACTATACTAGACTACAGTGTACCAAACATAACAATCTGGAGATTTTTTTTTTTTTCTTATACATGGTTACTATGACTGTCGCCCTTTTGCTTGCTTCGTATAAATTGAACTATAGCCACCCTCTGGTTTTAACTACAACATGCAGTAAGCGTGCGAACGTCGTTTCTATTAAACCGTCACGATTTTAAGAAAAAACTAAACAAAAAAAAATAAAAATAAAAATAAAAAAACAGCGAATAATCGCGTTGCGGGTCATTGCCCACACTGGCCCGTGGCGCCGCCGCCGTCATTAGCGTCGTTCGAAAATTATATTCGTGCTGCTAAATTTGCATGTCAGTCGCCATTTTTCGACCTGACGTCCTAACGTCAACAGTTCCACGCGACTCGCAGCAACACGCGCGTAAAACGATTATTATACACTATTGTTTTCAAAACGTCTTAAACGTCACAACATTACCGTGTTTTAACGAGGATTTAGTCAAATAACAAAATGCATACATCGGAAAAAAAGTGTGTACTTTGCACGTCGGGTGTGATTCTCTTGACGGGCGTATTGAATTTCAGAGAAACGATAAATCATTATTCTTCAATAAAACGATTCTGAACGAGGGAGGTTAATAATACAAAAAAAGTAAACGAGAAAAAAAATGTTAAAAATTTTTTTTTCACATTTTCAAAATTTTCTTGCGCCAAAATCTTTCTTATACATTATTTTCTATCTATGTTTAAATTTGCATATAGTTCGGATCAAAAAATGATGCTTTCCGAGTCGTTTTTTCAAATTTTGGGTAGTTTTTTCCAAAAAAAAAAAAATGAAGAATTGAGAAATTCAAAAAATGACCTCTCTAAAGTACCATCTAGAGGTAAATCCGGTTTCAAAAAGTTGCTGATCAAAACCATTGGACAAGTATTTTCATACGAAAAGTTGTACACAGAAAAAATAAAATAAACATCATTGTAAAAACACTAGCTTCTTCACTTCGTTCAGAATCTAAAACGTAGACAGGGTTGCTACGCTACCTGGAAAACCTGGAATTATCAGGGAATTTTAAATTTGTCAGTGAAACTCAGGGAAACTCATGAAAAATATTACTGGAAAAATATTTATAGTTTTAAATCATGGTCGTCTATACATTAACCCTGTATAGTGTATCAAACTATTTATTCATTTATTCAGTTGTAATAAATTTTCATAAAAAATAAACAAAATTGTTATCATGTCTAACAGATAATTAATATTTTATTCGGGGTACTCAAACTAGAAGCTAGATTGCGCTTAGTTTAAATTTACAAATCCTTGATCTATAATAGTTAATAGAATATTTTAACTGTATTATATTGTCTTTGGTATTATTCTGGGATGATATATTTTATGTTATCTGTGATATTAATTATCTATGGCCATTAAAACCATAGATCTGTGAAACCATATACATGTATCCTCTTAAAAAATTTTCTGGAAAATAACTGGAAAATGAGGGAATTTTGAAATCTCAATTATCTAGCAACCCTGATAGATATTTTTTTTCGTTTTCAGTATTTTCCTGGCGGATCAATGTTTTTCTTGGTTTCCGATATTTCAACGTTATCTTCGATCCCCCCTCCCCTTCCCCCGCCATAATATTATTGAACCCATTTTCCACACACACACAAAACTTTATACACAATATAAACTGATAAACCGCAGTAGACACAATAGACATCATCTGTATTTGTAGTAACTAACACGTCCGATATCGAATTCAGTCATCCTGAGCGTATAGAATAACTTTCAAATCAGATAACACGACGTGAATTGAATGGAATTCAATAATAAAAATAAACGGATCGCGATTTATCATCATGACACTAAAGTGTTAACATCTATCGAGTCGTCCGATAAAACAAAAACCTGTCTACTCACCCCGCCCATCACTTGCAGAACAGCAATTAAAAGACTCACTTTTTGGACCAGTACAAAGTGAGTCTTATAACCGAACGATTGTTATAGGTGAAGCGGGGGGGGGGAACAGGAATTTTCAATTATTCATTAATTTTACGTTTACTATTTTACGTTTGCACTTTAATTTACTTTAATGTTACACAGTTTGGGAAAAAGTACTGGGGAGGCAAAAGTTGTTCCAAAAAAAAAAAAAAATCTCAAGAAACAAATGAATCTTTGTCATATTTTCAATAAAATTTGAGATTTTAGAGATTAAAAACATATTTTAATTTTAGTTATGAATAAATAAATAATAAAAACAGCCTTTTTCAAATCACTGATGACGCGTAAATTTCTTTAATTACTCAAAGTTTGTTTATTTCTTCCACATTTTTTTTTATATATAAAGCGCAATAATTTTTGGGGTAGCAAAATCATACTTTTGCTACCACGGCAAAAACGTGGGGTGGCAGTCGCTACCCTATGCTACCCCCATCGGCGGCTATGATGTTACATAATATTATAATATTAAATCACATATACCTCTAATATGGCTATAAATTTTAATTTTGCATACAGGTAAAATTTATATTACGTACTTATTATTTATGAAATAATATATAAAAATATGTTGTAAATTAAGTACGAATTGAAACCAGTAATACTGAACACAAATAATATGTGACTTTTCAAAACCGACTTATTTTTGAGTTTTAACAAAACTATTTTATTTCCCAACATTTTTTTCGGACCGTTCCAGACGATTTTGAGTCTAATAAACCAGTGTTTCTCAACCTAGGGACTTGGGTTCTCGTGGCTTTGGGCTGGGTATTATTTTAAACATTAATTGTGTTGGAAATTGTGCGTGCAATTTAATTAAGAAAATAATTAATGATTTTTGATTAAGGGTAGCCTTGACGGTTTTACATTATCTTTAGGAGTCCTAAGATAAAAAAAAAAAAGTTTGAGAAACACTGTAATATGAGCGACTGAACCTTATGTCCGTGAGTCTTATAAGCGATGTCCACTATATTAGTATATTTTCTTTTATGTTTATAATAATAATAATAATTTTTGTTTTCCGAACGGTTTCACGCACGCGCACACACTCGTTAACAACGGTTTTTTTTCCCCGTGCTGTTCACAGGAGAAAATTACGTACGCGAAAACGGCATCTCTCCGTTGAAACAAGGTTACAGCAATTTGTACAATTCGAACATTAATCCTTCCACGTTGGCCAGTTTCGCCGGCGGAGCGTTCAGATCGTTACACAGCTTAGTGCCGTCGGTTTTCAAGTAAGTGCGGCGGCCGAAAAACCGGCGACAAAACGTTACCTAGTGGATTTTTGTTTTAGATTCTGAACGAAGCGAAGAAGCTAGTGTTTTTACAATGATGTTATTTTTTTTATTTTTTCTGTGTCCAAAAGTTTCGATCGGTAACTTTTTGAAACCGGATTTGCCTCTAGATCGATACTTTAAAGAGGTCATTTTTTGATCTGAACTTTATGAAAATTTGAACACAGACAGAAAATAATATAAGAAAGATTTTGGCCCGAGAAAATTTTGGACATTTTTCAAACATTTTTTTTTTGTTCTCATTTATATATTTTATATTATTAACTTTCTTCGTTCAGAATCGTTTTCATTGTGGAAATTATTTATCGTTTCTTTAAAACTCAATACACCCGTCACGAGAATCTCACCCGAAGTATACACTTTTTTAATTTTTTTTTTTGGATTTTTCAGTCTGGTCAACGAAGACCGCGAGAACGGAGCCACGCCGACGCGTTTCAGCGAATGGATGAACAAGCCCGGCATCATCCAGAGGCCCGGCAACTACGACATGTTCCTGAGAGGTATGGCCACGCAACCGGGACAAGCGCAGGACATTTTTTTCAGCGAAGAGGTAACGATCAAAGAAATCATAAATCATAAATAAAAAATTTTAAAAAAACCGGACATACTTCGCACGACGACGGGTGGGATTCTCTTGACGGGTGTACTGAATTTTTTAAAATAAACGATAAATCATTTATTCAATAAAACGATTCTAAACGAGAGAAGTTAATAATTTTTATTTAAGTTAATAATTTTAAATTTTTATTTTTTTTTCACATTTTCAAAATTTCCTCTCGCCAAAATCTTTCTTATATGATTTTCTATCTATGTTTAAATTTTCACATAGCTCGGATTGAAAAATGATGGTTTCCGAGTTGTTTTTGTCAAATTTTGGGTAGTTTTTTCAAAAGAAAAAAAAAAAATTGAATAATCGAGACATTCAAAAAATGACTTCTCTAAAGTACAATCTAGATCCGAATCCGGTTTCAAAAAGTTACTGATCGAAAGTTTTGGACAAATATTTCCATACGAAAAATTGTACACAGAAAAAAAAATTAAACATCATTGTAAAAGCACTAGCTTCTTCACTTCGTTCAGAATCTAAAAATATTTTCATGCGAACACTGAATGTATGAAAACGTTTTTATGGTTCTCGTCTCGCAGATCACCGACTTGCTGTTCAGAGCGAACGGACCTTTGGGACAAGATTTGGTGGCGAAAGACATTCAACGCGGCCGAGACATGGGGATACCGTCTTACAATCACTTCAGGTCACTGTGCGGATTGCCGAAAGCAGCGACGTTCGACGATCTCAGAGACGTTATGGACGAAGAGGTACACATTTTTATTCTCACTGATCGACAATGAATTGAGTTTGAGCAAAATTAATAATTTATAAAAAAAAACCAAAATTATTTATAAACTATATACATTAATTAATGTTATAATATTATCGCAGAGAATCGAACGGTTGGCGAAAATTTACCCGACCACCGACGACATCGATTATTTGGTCGGAGGAATGTTGGAACGAATCATTCCGGGCACGCTTACCACGCCGTCGTTCAGATGCGTCCTGGGAGAAGGATTCTTCCGTTACAAGGCTGGCGATCGTTTCTTCTACGAGTACGACATAGCACCAGGAGCTTTTACGCCGGGTAAGAAAGGCGATTAATAATATTATGTTTCGCCAAGTACCCGCAGAGTAATATAATATTATTATGTGATTTCACTAAAACTCACTTTGAGTAAAAGAGTGAATTTGATTTTCACAAAAATACCAAATGTTTATAAAAATTATTTTGATTTTGAGTTTTCGCATTATACTAGGGAAATTACTAATATTACAAAAATGATACTTATTATTACTGCTAGAGAACAATAACATTTTTCTGTATTTTGTTTTTGTTAGATTTTTTTCATAATGTGTAACTACAGAATAACAAGTGACTTAATGTAAAAATCTAAAATCAATCCGTTTTTCAAATTTATCACACACCATTTTTGTGTTATAGAAGTAATTTTTGGGATTAAAAAGAAAACTTTTAAAAGAAATTTTTTATAATTAAGGGTAATCGCATTTATTTTATTAGGACAACCCGAATATGTACCCTAATAGGTACGCCAATTCGTGTACTGAAAAATGCACATATTTTCTATTCAATTATGCTTCAAAAACCCACATGCGTCTTAAGAACAGGAGAGTAATTTCAGTTTTTCAAAAGCATGTGTGAAATTTGTAGAATACTACAACAAAACGGCATGTTTTGGGATATATTAACTTATAAGTCTTTCACTTGTGCGTCAGCATTTTCAAGGGCCGGGGATTAAAATTAATGAAACAACAAATAACACATTAAGAAGAAAGTTTATTCTTTAACAATTACAAAACATCTAGAAATTTAATTCCACTTAACTCTGAAATGGTCTGCATACTAATTCGCTATTTTTTTCAAGTCGACATGTCAATGAAATGTTAATTTAAATAATAGTAAAAGCTCACTTGTTTTCGAAATATCTAAGGGGGAGGTACCTCGTTTCTATGACCCTACACGTCATTATATATTACAAAAATCGAAAATAATCTCGTGCAACAAAATTACATATTTTAATAACTAAAATTAGGGAAGAATTGGGCGGCTCTTCCCCTATGGATTTTATAATAATTACATAAATATCCCTTATGAGGGGCAAGTATAAATCAAACAAACATAAACACGTTAACCTTCCCCTCTTTACAACAAAAAAAAATGTACATTTAAATCGAACGCTTTAATATTGTGGAGAATATATTGTATTTATTTATTTATTTTTTTATTCATTGTTTTCCCCATACGGTTTCAGATCAATTGACCATCATCAGAAGGTTTTCGTTGTCCACTCTGATATGTTTGACTGGCGACAACATACAGACGATGCAGAGGAACGCGTTCCTGCAAATCAACCCTGGGTAAGTTTCGAGATGAATAATATTGTTCTTGTAAAATACGACCGTGTACAGGTGACACTGGAAGTCGATTTCATTAAAATACCGAAAAAATGAAACTTTTCAACAAAATCAGAGACATTATTCATTAAAACTGAATTGTTTGTTAAAAATGAAACTAAAATTTACGAAATATGCTCTAAAAATATGCAAAAATGCAAAAATAATCTCTTGTAAAACATTAATTTTACTGTAAAAACTCAAAATATTTTAAAAATTATATTGTATTATATATTATAATGTGTATTATTAATTCTTCTTCTATTATTTATGAATTTTGTTTTTTTTTAAGCTTACATTAAAAAAAAAAAAAATCAACTATCAAATATAACATTTATTCTCTTCAGTTATTCAAGGGAAAATGTACCGATATCGAAAAAACTAAAATTAAATACTGAAAAAAATATGTGAAATATGCACTTAAAATTCAAATGTAACTAAAACATTATGCATTTATATCGAAAAAAAGACATCAATGTGCAAATTCATTGTGAACTATAATAATAATTAAAACATTAGTGTTGAGACAACAGTAAAACTTTAAGGAAACTTTAAACTTAACCAATTTTATTGACAATAATAATAATAAAATACATGTGCGACGAAAGTCTAACACAATAAAATGTTCATAAACATTGGGATCACCAACAATGAGTCTTATCTAATTTATTGCTTGTTGTGTTGGACGGTAAAATAAGAAGTTATTGACATTTTAACGAAGTGATGCCAGGGAATGTATAAAAAATAACTACAAGTTTTAGTTATTTTATAAATTATCTAGTTATTTCATAAAATAACTGATTAAACACTTTAAATTGTAAAATATATAATACTATAATATTATACACTTGTATCTTATATATTTTATTTCATTAACGTTCTCGTTCCGCCCCAACAGAAACGCGCTGATACCGTGCAGACAAATTTTGGCGGAATTAGATCTGACACCGTGGAGATTTCAGAGTTAACCTCGTCGGATGACCCGTGTGATGATTGGACGAGCAATAATATAAATTTGGAGTTGCGTTTGTGATAATATATTATTATAATGTGTATATTATTAGATTACCAGATTATTAATGATAAGAATCGAATGTTTAAAATATTTTATAAATAAATTACTGTTATGTTTAGGTAAGTTTAAATTATTATTATTATTATTAATAAAATTACGTTACCAAGATTTTGTAATATGAATATTGTTGTCTCTCGATAATTATTATTATTATTCGGAAAACGTGTAAAAATCTGAGAACAAACAGTGCCAATATTATATCGTTTTTTTTATTTTTTTTTTTTTTAAAAAAAAAAACATAATATTAATATACGAACAACGGATTTTATTTCACCGTATAAAAATTCTCGCTCACATAATTTCGACGAGTGATTATATATTTATATATATAGTATTTATTTTTTTATTGTAAACATTTTTTTTTTTTTGTCTATTAAATGTCGAAAAAAATGTAATAATTATTATTGTTGTCTTAAACGAGGAATATAATAATATTATGTTTTAAATGGACCAAACTCTGAAACGTGCCATGGCAAAATATCGAAAAATAAATCATTTTTAAGTTATATAAAAATAATATGTAAAAAAAAAAAAAAAAATCTACTTTTAAAGTCGCCAAAAATCACGAGCGAAACCCCCAAAACGCTCTTTATTTGATTTCTCTTTTTTTTTTTAAAAAAAAATACGTGTTTATTCCTAATAATTAGATTTGTATTTTATTTATTTAGAACGATATATATATTATAATAAAACCATTACGTTCTAACGCGTATATTATATTATTATTATAATGTATTGGATAATAATTTGATTATTATTATTATTGTAAAAGTGTGTAAAAATAATATATTATAATATTGACTTTTGTTTTTTTGATAAGAATATAATGATAATAATATAATAATATGATTATATGTATATATATATATATATATAAATAGTTTTTGTTCCTTTCACATGAATCCGTCTTTTTCCAAAGTCCTTTTGATCTTTTCGACTTTTTCCTCGCTTATCGGCGGCAACGGTAGACGACAAGCTCCTCCGGCGTAACCCAACAGTTCCATGGCGGCTTTTAGACCGGCCGGTCCGCATTCTTGCATCAACTGTGTATACACCGTGCGCGAAAGGATAAAAAAAAACAAAAAAAAACAAAGACGTTTGAGTAATATCGAATATATAACATCTTTGTGGATTTTTTCCCGGTAAAACACTACCGAGCAGTGACCATAATAATTAATTATTATTGTTGACCTTTTAAGCAAGTCCATTGTAAATAGAATAATAATTATCGATAATTTAATAGATTTTTTTTATTTATTCAATGTAGGCGAAAAATAAAGAAGCGCTACAGGTTAATATACTGATTTACCTAGAAAATGCGTTTTGGATTAATTATATTCAATAAAAAAAAAAAAAAAAAACACCTGTAGCTATATATTTTATTACTGTCGTTGCTACAAGCAGTGGCGAAATTTTTCAAAGGGGGTGTCCACCTATAAATTTCTACTATAATTGTTTGATTAAAAAATAAATATAATCAATGTAATTTATTAGTGATTTCACGTAGTAAAATCTAACTGTCTTTTCTACGAGTTAACATCATTTTTATAACGTTATTTGTAGATAAATAAAACGTAGATAATTAAATTCAACTATATGCATTTTTAAAGCATGTTTCAAGTTTATTTCTGAATTAGTAGAAGTTATATAGTTAAAGTTTTTTCTTTTTTTTTTTTCAAAGCTCATTGAATAAAATTTCCATAAATATGGTTTAAGGGGGATGTCCGGACACCCAAAACACCCCCCCCTACGTTGATTGTATTAGACGAAACGTGTAATAATTAATTCGAACTTTTCAACTAATTCAATATTTGACAAATTTTATAGATTCTAGTTCTTTTAAAAAAAACACACACAAACCGAAAATAATAAACGAAAACGGTTCCCCGTCCAAAACGATTAAAACGCAAAATATAATTTCCACCCGGTCTAGTCCGTCATCCCTTATTCATCCCTTAAATGCGATAATTTCGCGTTTGATTACTACCACTACTATAGTAGCGCGTTTCACTTAAAATTTTTTTTTTCTAATTTAATGTTTTATCTGCTCGAATAACGACGAATTCGCGATTACTTACCAGCAAATCGATGTTGACGAGTTTCCTCTGTAGTTGCAAAGCTTCCTGCCACTGGCCAGCCGCCGCGAGTCCGTGCATTTTGCACAACGGTTCGCCAAGCACGGCGGCAAGACCGTTTATGCCGCCCGAGCATCCTGTCAACACAAAAAAAAACAAAATCGAAAATTAATCGTCATCGGAGATGCGTTTGGAATCGACCGTTTTTACCGACTAGCATGGCGGCCAACAAATAACTTGCGGAGCCGGCGACCACTTGGAACTGTTGACCGCGCGTTTCCGTGACCAGAGCCGCGAGCTTTCCCATCTACATAAGTACAAAACAAATCGGTGCTGATAAAAAAATTTAAAAAAAAAATAAATAAATAAAAACCCCCCGAATACTGAAATGAGCGAATTTTGGAATTTATACACTTTTCGCAGGGCTCGAAAACGTTTTTATACCGTTTTGTAACTAGAACTGGGATTTTAATGCCCTAAAAAATCGTGAAAAATGATCTAGGAAAAAACATGAAAAATGAAAAATGCTCCAAAAATCTTGAAAAATATGCTAAAAAAGTCATTGATTTAAAATGGATTTGTTATTTTACTACAATTAAACGAGTAAAATAATTAAATATATAATAATAATAATAATAATAAAAGTAAAGTAAAGCAGAGACAAGGAAGTAAAATTAATTTAAGTACCTAAGTAAAGTAAAGTAAAGCAATTTTTAAGTAAAGTATTTTTCGCTTCTCGGAAAGGGTGAGTACAATTTTAAATAAACGATAAATCATTTCTTCAATAATACGATTCTACGCGGAATTACTTACTTTCCTTTACTTTAATTTGTTTTTGTTGTTATCTGATAAATAAAAAAAGAGGAAGAAATTGTTGAGAAAAAAAATGTTTTCCCTTTTCCAAAATTTTCTTCCACCAAAACATTTCTCACGTTATTGTCTTTCTGTGTTTAAATTTTCATTAAGTTTTGACCAAAAAAAAAAAAATCATGGTTACCGAGCCTTTTTAGTCAAAATTTGGGTAGTTCCCCTCTAAGAAAAAAAAAAAAAAATGAGGAATTGAAAAATTCGAAAAACCTATCCTGTCTAAAGTACAAAGTAGTGGCGAATTCTGTTTCAAAAAGTTGCGAAATCGAGACTTTTGGAAAAGTATTCTCTAACGAAAAAGTGTCAATAGAAAATGTTGCAGTATCCCAGCTGACCACTTCAACCCTGAGAGCGCACGCATAAATTATTATATTATTAGGTACGAAATGTGACCTCGAAATGGCCTCAAATCGCGCGTTCTCTTGTGGTACGAAAGTAATACAATAATAGCATTAAATAATAATTTATTATTATTATTATTTATGCGTATGATTCGTTTTCGAAAGCTACGGTTCATCGCACTCACGTCTTTGTCTTTGACCCCCACGATGTTCGGGTGTGAGGCCATCTTTTTCAGCATCTCCACGCTCAGGTCAATACCAGTCACGGGCACCATGTTGTACACTACGACGGGTGCCGGACACGAATCGGCCACCGACACGAAGTGTTTGTACAATGAATCCTCCTGAAACGCGGTATACGATGGCGATAATCAAAATATGAATGTACTAAGAAGCCCTTGAAAAGTGCAATAATCACCAAGAAAGAATCAAAAAGTAAAGTGAAGTAAAATAAACTATAGTAAAGTAAAATAAAGTATAGTAAAGCAAAGCAAAGCAAAATAAAATACGGTTAAATAGAGTTAAGTAAAGCTAAGTAAATTGTATGTAACGAATCTGGACATAATATTTTGGGTATTCTTCGCTCCTCGGGTCGGATCCTCTTGGCGAGTGTTGTTGAATTTCAGAGAAACGATACATTATTTCTTCAATCATACGATTCTGAGCGAAGTGTGTAAAGTTAATAATACAAAGAATAAAACTAGTCGCCATTTTCAACGCATCCACCAAAAGTATTTGACCCGAGGAGCGAAGAATACCCATGATGCGAAGTATGCCCGGCTTTCTTGTTCATATATTTAACTTTACTTTACTATAATTTACTTTTTACTATCTTACAAATACAGAACATCAAAAAAAGATAATTTTACTAAAATTCAATAAAAAAATTGATTGGAAAAAAAAAATTAAGAAATAAATATCCTCATATTTTTTTTTACGTTTTTAAAATTTTCTTGTGCCACAATATTTCCTATAGAATAAATTGTCTATCAAAATCTATTTTTGAATTTTCATATAAACTTTGAATTAAACAAAGGTAATTTCCAAAGCATTTTTGTCATATTTTGGGTAGTTTACCCCAAATTTTGCGAAAACAAATGAGAATTTCGAAAAATAACCTCTTTAAAGTACTTTCTAGAAGCAAAATTCCGGTTATAAAATGTTGCTATTCGAAACTTTTGGCCATGTAGTTCTTTACGAAAACGTGTACAAATAAAAAGAAAATAAACATCATTTCACAAACACTAGTCTCTTCGCTTCACTCAGAATCTAAAAATGCCTTTTTAGTTGTTAAAACTGCTGTTAAATCAATGATTGAAAATAAATTGACTAATAAGCAATAATTATTTTACCGTCATTCTGGTCTTGAAGTAGAAAGGACTCATCACCAGAACACCATCAGCTCCAGCTTCAGCAGCAGCTTTACTGAGGTCGCACGTCAATTTAGTCGCTGCATAAATAAAAAAAACTGTTATGTTCATTTTATTTAACACGATTTTTCGAAAAAATAATTCTATTGGTTGATAATTGTTGTGTTGTAAGGAGAAAAATTTAAATCACACACACGAGGAAAATTAAAATCGATAAAATAAAGTAGTTTTAATTTGGTTTCACATATTTGGAGAGCTCATTAAAAAAAAAAAAATTAGACCCTGGAGAAAATAAAATATTGTGCTACAATGTATGCGATTGTATATGCATAGACAATTTATTTTCACTTGTATATTCTTCAAAGTAGGCTGTGAAAACATTTACATTTTAATTTTTCTACATTCAATACATCATATTATTATATTTTAATAGGCAATTAAAAAATACATTTTTTTGGGGTTTTCCCGCCATAAATGCGCATTTATAATTCCATTAAAGTCAACACAATTGGTGTTCATCAATTCAAAATCGGATTTTCTAATGACGTTAAATAATTATTATGTACTCATTCGGTATTAGGGTAGGGCCCGAGACTAACCTAACCTAACATAAAAATAATTATTGTAATTTCTTCGATGCATGCGTCTGTACACTTTTGATTTAACGCTCAAGTCCGATAATCGATTTTCAACTTACATTCACAAGTGGTTCCGGCAATCAGCAAACGGTCCTTTCCTATCATCGATCGGATTTTAGATACCATTTCGATTTTTTCCTCGGCTTTCAGGAACGGTCCTTCGCCGTTCGATCCGCCCACGCAATATCCTGCAGTAAACGGTACATCGTTGTTATTATTTTTTGCAAATAATTTAATAATTATTAAGACTGTAAAAAAAAAAAAAAAAACTGAAAAATTAAGGAATTAATTCGTTCGTACATTTTTATTATCCCTAAAATGATGAAAATGGGGTAAAAACGAAAAACGTGTATTCCGTTTCAATACACAAGAAATAATATTTTATTCGATTCTAACGCTTCTGATTTTTACGTCAGTAAATCTATTACAAATGGAAATTATATTAATTAATTATTTCCGCAGTCAATTAACCCAATTATTTCTTCTTATTTCCAACGGAAATACGGTTTATACCCATTGCGTCGGGTACACGTGAAAAGAGTTTTTCAACTATGCACTTGTATGTTTGCAGGGCTGATTTAATAACTCTGCAATTTTGAACACTGAAAATACGTCATTATAAAATATGGATGTTGTTATTGATGCGTTTGCATTTAAAAGTAGAAACTCAATGTTAAAATTATGTATTAACACGTTTAATCATTTTAATAAACAAATATATTATTCAATAACATTTCGTTAAATATTTCCCTATCGCCAATTATTATTATTATTATTATTATATAGTATTTGAAACTTTCGCTCAGTATCGTTTTATTGAAGAAATTAATTATGGTTTCTTTAAAATTTAATACAACCCCCAAGAGTTTCACACCCGAGATGCGAAGAATACCCATCGTGCAAAGTGTGTCCTGCTTTTTTTAAAAAAATTTTTTATGAGCTTTTGTTATTAAAATTGTTATTATTTAATCTGAATTACTTTCCGTAGTAGGTACAATATCATTTCTCAATAGATTAAAATTATTACAATACAGGTCAAATAAAAAATATTATGCTTAGCGTCAAAAAAGGATAAAAAAAAAAAAAAAAAAAGGATAAAAGGATAACTAACTGACAGTGTCGTAGAATATACTGGAATCTTAAATAGATAATAAAAAATTATAAAACTATCGTACAATGCGTTTTTTAATTTATTGTGCAATAAGTTTTGTAATTTGCCCCGTGTTGTTAGTGGAACTTTAATACAAACTTTTAGCTCTGTCTTATTATTATTAACGAGTAAAGAATACAATGTCGGTTATTCGAAAAGAAAAGAAATTTTCTACAATATGCTTTTGTGCGTAAGAAAGTTACCGCCCAGCACAAAATGACGCGCGTCTAATAACAAGAAAATATAACCTGACCTTCACACACGTTTTATACAGTCTTTTGTTTTCAAAAAATGAATACTCGCGCGTTTAAAGTATTTTATCTCAAGTGTTTATAATCTATAGCGGTGGATCCTGCAAGAAATTATTTTTCAAAATTCACGAGTAAACCAAATTTTAAAATTTTATAAAAGTCAATGCATACTTCTTATAGATACCGTGAACGCAAAACACCATTGGATATTAAATTACATTAATCGAATTGAAAAAATTAATTAAATTTCAAATATTCTATTGTCCATAACACTTAGCGTTGCACCAAATGTTGTGGCAATACCAGAACAGAAATCGTTTATAATTACATGTCAGCGAAAATTGAACATTACACCCAATGACCGAACACAAAATGATATGCTAATAACTAGGGCTAGGATTTATATGCAATAAAAAAAGTTAAAATATGCATTTGGTTTGTTCAAAATATGCGAAAATATGTAACAAAATTTTGAATAAAAATATGAGACTCAAAATACAAAAATTAAATTCTTAAAAGTTTTAAAATCTAGTATGCTGAGTTTTGACTATCGAACGCTTCTTTTACGAATGTTTTTTTTTTTTTTTTTTTACTTTTATTTATACCTCTGCATCTTTTATTGTGGAATCACCAAGGTGTTTTGCTGCACTTAAATGTCGAGAGACTATTTTAATCGCATATTTCCTACAACTGATTGGTTCCTAATACTACGATAATATGTCCATGGTTTTTCAATAGGTGTGAAAAATCGTGTATCAGAAATTCTTTGAGATACCGTCGAAATTTTTCACTGGAACTCAGTGTTTTCGACATTTTAAATGACAAAAATCATAATAAATTCGATTCACAAATCACACGCGACGAACTTCCTACACCCAATGACGTCCATCTGAGTCAAGATACATAATAGGTACTAATTAGTGATTTTTAACATTAAGAGCGTAGTTGTAGATGATCTCTCCTCCAGTAACATGAATATAACGTGATAAAAATTAAAATGACTTTATCAACTATTTGATAAATTTTAAATACTTCGGTATTTTTCGATAAACAATATTATATAGCATTTTCTGCTTTTATCACTCATCACAGCTATAATAATATGATGCTATAAAACATGCATTTTAATAGTTTGTAGTGGAAATATGCGAAATAAATTAACCGTCATTTAATTCAATATGATATGAATCGTGGACATTACGAATAAAAGCAAGAAATCAGAAGTAGTAAAAAAAAAAAAAAAAACCAAACAAACTTCTACCCCCGTCGCGCGTCGTCGTCGGTGCGTTGTGCAAAAGAGCCAATAATTATTATGAAAATAATACATGACGCGAAAAAATGGGCATGAATAATATAATAGAAAACGGCGAGAAAAGAGTACCCGGGAGCACGTAACGCCAAACTATTTCGATTAAATGCGTTACCCCCGTTTTAAGCAAAGAAAAAAAAAAAAAAAAATGCTATTAAATTGAAAACATTTTATAAGAGTTTTTATAAAAACACGGTGTTTTTCGACTCGAACCCTTTTTCCCCGGTGGCGCGGCCAACACGGTCCTATCGTATACGATGTGAAATATTATACGACCGGATTAAATGTAATACATTATGTAAGTTTTTTTTTTTGTAAAAATGGTATCCGAGTATGTGTTTGAATATAAGATCCGTGTTAACGGTACAATGCGAAAACGGTGCTGTGGAATTGAAAAAACGCAAAACTCGAACGCGCCGAATTTATCGAGAAATAAAAGCGCTCGGTCAAAACGGAAATAAATATTATTCGCGCGCGACGTTTTGATTTTTTCATTTTTTTTTTTTTATCACGAGTATAATATCACATAAAGCAGCGTTTCCCAACCCATGGGTGGCCAAATATTTTTAACGGAGCATTCGAATTGGCTCCCAAATACAGGTAGTCGACAAAAAAAAGATACAAAAAGTATCTTTGAATTGGCTCCCACGAATTTACTTCTGAATTGGCTCCTTACCTTTTTTTACCAAAAATAAATTGGTTACCAAAATGTTATTAATTATTTAGAGTTAGACATTATTTCTTGGACTCAGAATAAACGAATAAGTTTAGTATTATTCTCAATTATTGTAACACTTGATTTGCTTAATGATTTCACTTTCGGATACTTCACATAGTCATATTAAGCGTAATACATCGAACATAATACAAGTGTTAACACAAAGTTATTAAACACCCAAAATTAAAACACATCAAAAACAATAATTCAAAAATTCAAAAAACAGAAAATTATTTAGCTGATTGCTTCGTTACAAAAAATATACATAAATAAAAATTAATAAGTTTAAAAAAAAAATGGTATTGAACAATTATGATTTGTATAAAAATCGCATTTTTTAAAAAAAAATACGTATTTGAAAATTAATAAGTGAGAACTAATGAGAACCCCTAGTTGAAAAATATTATTTTATGGTTTCAGGAGCCAATTCTAATGATTTATTTTCGGGAGCCAATTCGAAGGTCGATTTCAGATTTATTATTCATTAACAAAAAAAGAAGCCGGACACATACTTCGCACGATGGGTGTACTTCGCACGACGGGTGTATTAAATTTTAAAGAAACGATAAATCATTTCTTCAGTAAAACGATTCTGAACGAAGGAAGTTAATAATATAAGAAAAAAAAAAAAATTTTCAAAAAATGTCCAAAATTTTTTTTCACATTTTCAA
>JAIPRM010000602.1:0-16296 GCA_025469315.1 Stegophylla sp. TES_Ste_2020 | reverse complement strand
TATGTTTAAATTTTCATAAACTTCGGATCAAAAAATGATGGTTTCCGAGTCGTTTTTGTCAAATTTTGGGTAGTTTTTTCCAAAAAAAAAAATTGAAGAATTGAGAAATTAAAAAAATAACCTCTTTAAAGTACAATCTAGAGGCAAATCTGGTTTCAAAAAGTTATTGATCGAAACTTTTGGACAAGTATTTCTATACGAAAAGTTGTACACAGAAAAAAAATAAAAAATAAAAATAAAAAAAATAAACATCATTGTAAAAACACTAGCTTCTTCACTTCATTCAGAATCTAAAAAAAATGGAATATAATAAAAAGAAAATAATACCTAAATTAATAATAAAAATGACTAAATACAGAAAAATTAATAACAATAAATTTAAAATATTTGTGACGAAACGTTGTTATTTTTTAGTGTAATCGATTTTGCAAGTTTTTCACTACTGTTACTACTATTACTCTCGTCTACGAGCGATAATATTAGTTTTATCACAATACCTATTTAATATTTCGTCAATTCGTTTTTATTTATTCTAAATCCTGAATTATAAAATATATTTTAATTCATATATTATTTGTAATTAGCAACTCAGCAATTTCTGTAATGGATTTTATCGCCTATATTAAAATGTAATAAAATTATTTATCAACCAATAATTATCATTAATGTTACTGTATTAATGAGCACCTAATTGATTTTTTTTTTTTTTTTTGGTCATTAAAAAATAAAATATGTATGGGTCGGCACGGTAAAAAGGTTGGGAAACACTGTCATAAATTGTAGTGCGGATTCCGCGTAGGATTCAGTCGGTGATCGCGGTTTTCGAATCCTGTGTAAATATCCTTTTATGCGCTTTCTTCTCGGACAGCCAATTTCCATCATTAATCATAATATTATTATTTATACGTGCGCACTCCGTGTTAGGTATAGCGCGGAACACTATAGGGCAATAGACGCGTTATAAATAATAATAATAATAATAATAATAACAATAAATAAAAATGACAAGGCAAAGATAATACCACACGACATGCACCTCTGTAGTGAAACACATACACAAAGGATAATGATTTTGTTGGTGCATTGTAATAATGAATACAGACGTAATTTCCATAATATCCGTTTAGAATGTTCTTAGAGATATAATATTTAATTTCTTTTTTCAATCGTTAAAATTCAACGGTGTCTAAGTTACGGGTAATGTGGAATACTGGGCAATGTGCACATTTGCCCGGTCAATGTGAACCAAGAATTCTATATGTAATATCATTATTTAATTTTTCTAACAAATTTAATTCAATAATGGATTTATTATATTATTATATCGATGGAATGAAAAAAAAAATTAACTGATATTATATTATCTAAAATATTAAATTTCTAAATTTTATTATATTACAAATATTTTGATAAAAAAAAAAAAAATAAAATTACCAATACTATATCTTAATTTTAGTATAAATTATAATTTTATTATTAGGTACCTATTAATTTACACAAGATTTAGAAGCATGACACACGTCTTGGAATTGCATAGTCTGTCTGATTTTCTACATTGTTTATAGTACATAAATATCTACACTATAATATGTTTCAAAATCTCATAGTTTTCGTTAATAATATTCTTGATTCACATTGACCGGGCAATGTGTACATTGCCCGTAACATCTACTCGTATATCGCGTAACGTATTCAATGGAACACGAAACGTACAAGACGTAACTCCTACTCACATTACTTCGGTCAAACTGGACTGCAGAATTCCCTTGGCAGCGGCGTTGTGCAATAGCTTAATTTATATAAATACAATATTATTTTTTTTTCGAATTTTTAAAATACAAAATAATTGATATACTTAGAAATAAATATTACAAAATTATTGCATTGTGTACTATAAGAGCTTGTTTGAAGTCGTCGCAATTAAATGAACGGCGATTATGGTATGGCAAATATTAAATATAAATTTTATTTAAAAAAAAAAACATGTTCTTTCCTAGTCCACTGAAGTAATCGAAGAAAATTCTAAAAGATTCAAATATTCTTCTTAGTAAACAATAAAAAATATATAATCAAATATTGGCTTTTTGATAAACTTGGTTTTTTTTTTGTTTCAGCCGGTGGGAGATGAGTAAAAATGACCAAAAAAAAAAAAAAAAATTAGAAAAATGACCTAAGTAAGCGAATGTAAAACCAAAAAAAAAAAATGCAAAATAAAAATTAAATACTTATATAGATTCACGTGAGCTGTTGAAACACGATTTTTTGGCTAGACGAGCGTTGTGTGTACGGAGTTTCAAAATGCAAAACGCAAAATACAAAATGCATCTCAACCTAACCCTCCCCCCAGTGATAATAATATAGACAATTATTATCGAAAACAGTGTTATATGATGGTCGACGATAATGACCTTTGAAAGGAATCCGCTCCCACCGTTGGAAATTGGCCGCCAGCGCGCCGTAATCCACTTCGCCGTCGTTCCGGTAAGGGGTCGGGATCGGCACGAACACTCCGCCGAGATCGAAACGGGCCCGTGGTCCACGGCTTCCCGCAGCATCTCCTCCGTGCCGCCGGCACGCCGCGGGTCCGCGGAACGCGTTCGACAACAGACGGCCGCGCATTTTTCCGGTGATTTCGGCGAGATGATCTACGGACGACTCGACAGTGTGCCCGGCGGCCGATCGCAGACGGTGCGTAAGTCGAAGCCTCAGTAACGCAGTTGCGATGACATAACGACGCAGACCGCGGTAGTCGCGCGACATCGGACACGCGAGTTTTTTCAGAGGCCGTTCAAGAGCCAATACGCGTAATCGCAATCAAAAATTATATTAATACGTTATGTTATCGTTGGAGGGGAGGGGGGCGTGTGTAATTACATACCGTCGACAGTGTCTTGGAAAAACAGAAAAAAAAGATTGTATTATTAATAAAAAAAAAAAAAAAATTGTACGAAATTATATAACACGGTAAAATATTATAAAACGTCGGACACTAATATTCGCACCTCGGATTCTGTGGGAATTGAAACATAATAATAATATATTAATATATGTAAAGTATTAAACAAAATTGGCTTTAAAAAAATTACTAAGATTAGCATTATGTTGTTTTGAAAAAAAAAATATATATATATATTCTTCAATACTTGTTGAATACGTTTTTTTTCTAATACAATTTAGGAGTTTAGAATTAACTGAAAAAAAATCTTCTGATATTCAGACTTTTAGAATTTTACCTGAGTTTACACGAATTTCCAAATTAATTTTAAGCTTTAAAATTTTTCAAAATGTTCAAATAAATGTACAATGATTCCAATGATATTATTATTACTTTATTATTATTCTTAACAGAGAAGTTTCGGGGCTCCTGACCTCATAAATTGCAACACGGCTGACGAATGTATTAAAGAAGTGGGGGAAAATAATTTAAATGTGGGTGTTGTGCCAATACTTGTGACCAAGAACGCAAAAGAAGTTGAATTTATAGACACTTTGGGATATCAATGGTCGTCCAATTGGGACTCCAATCTGTACAACCAGATAGGTGTAATTGAAGCCACATTCGCACAAGGAACGCGTAAGAGATCAGCACCAACGGCGCGCCGTCGTCGGAGCAAACAGAACCGAAATCGAAAAAAGGAAAGGAAACGATCTAATCTCACGGGGACGACGCATTCGTCCTGGATATCAGCTGAGAGGCTGAAACATTTGATAATATATTTGAATAGTCGCGATTATAAAAATAAACGACTGCATTAATAGTGAGATTTTAATATGTATTTGTACATAATATATAATTATCTATTATAATATTATATATGTATTACATTTATAAATAAGGGTCTTGTGGTGAAATAAGAAAATTAAAGATTACAAATGTTTCTACAATTACATACTCTAGCACAGCGGTTCACAACCATCTTTTACTCAATGCCCCCTTTTGACTCCCAAAAATCTCAAATCAATTTTTGATTAACTTATTACCCCTTATTTTTTCTTTTTCTCGTTATCATAGTCATAAATTACTTAATAGAATTTCAAGAAACAGATAAATCTTGTTTATTTATTTATTTATTTATTTTTGTGAAAAAGAAACATAATTAACACAACTAAATAATGTATACTCATAAATTAAAATACCTACTAAATATAATATTATTATACTGATTTCGCTTGTTGAAAATAATTGTACTAAAAATAATGAATGCCTTGAAGTTGAAGTTTTCTACTAATAAAATTATTCCTTCTGGCTTAATGGATCTTAAATCTCTCTTTCACTTTGTTCTAATCTAAAAGAATACATGCCTACCTAAAATATAGTCATCGTTAGTAAAAACTGATAAACTATTTTTTTTTTTTTTTTTTGCCAATTATAAATCTAAAATAGAATATAATTTGCATAGCCCCCTTTTTTAGCGCCTCCTTCAATAAAATGCTCCCCTCAATATTAAAAACGCCCACAAAGGGGCAGTAGCGTCCACGTTGGGAACCACTGCCCAAGCACAGAAATTATCACAATGAAATAATCTATTTTGATAATAATGGTGCGTTTTTACTCGAACTCGAGGAACGAAACTTTTAAATTTTTATCGATATTATAAAGGTCACCCAATATTTTTCATTTTACACTCGACAATCGCGTCATGTGTAATTTTCTCCAACGTCTTTGATAAAACGAAAACGTTATTCAATACAAACTTTTTCCGCGACCGAAGAACACGGTCTGTGGCACGTGTGCAGAAGTTATTCGTGAGTTTTCCAGAGTGTCAATAAAGATAAAATAAAAACAAAAAAAAAAATTGCAAATCATATTATAACATAAAATATTCACTTTACTACCCCCCGTTCTCATCAATTTCGAAAATTTTTGGTCTACCTTATGTTCTCTTTAATGCTGAAAAAAAATAGTGCAAACTAATTTTCTTGCAAATTATTAGTTTTAAAGGGATGACAATATGAAGTCATAAAGAAAAAAAAATGAAAACGGGGGAGACGATCGTCGTCCCCACATTACCCCCTCTCAAATCCACTATTGGTCGTGCTTTAGCCGACGACATCCCTCTCAGCAGTCGTCCACCACCTACGACGCCATATTTTCCTAACCAAGAGAATAGACAACGAGATAATATAGGTATAATATTATAATTTCTACGACACCGGACATCGCGGGGGTTAATGTGATCACAACAGTATGGGCGGGCGGTGGCCGTCATAATGATCTATACAAATCTAAACAATAAAACCGCAAAGTAAACAGTGTATGTGTGGTGAAGCTCGGAATTACCGCCATATTGTTCCGCTGAAAAATTGTTATTAATTATTCTCGCCGCGGTTCCGGGTCCGGGCGAAAGGCGATTATTGTATCACCATTCGCTTTTTTCTCTCTTTCTTTTCTTATTCTTTTTTTCCTCTATAAGACCGTAATAATGTCACTTTCGAAATCACTTCGAGCTCACACACCGACGATTATAATAAACCTACCGACTTGTATTAACATAAATTACGCGTTAAGGCCGACAATGGAATGATCCAGAGATAGATTTGGAGAAGGGGAGGAGTGCAAAAGTTTGCGTGATATTCTTAGGAGCATCTATCTAAAGACCAAACTGCCATTGTCGGGGCTAACAATGCTGTAACTTCACATATGGTGGCCAGGTATAACAAACAGATAGGGGCCCTTTATTTTTACAACTTATTAATTAAAGTCTGTATTTAGTGCGTTGTTTGGCAAGAAAATTTTCCTTTACTGATCTTTACTAGGTTTTTGTTTTCATTTTGTTCCCGTGTCAGAGAGTCTTTCTACAAAACTGTACAGACGAATTCTGATTTTGGCAACCGGCTTCTTTCAAGCCCAAATTATATGAAAAGGAAAACTCGGTTCACTTATTATTTTATATTAATTGTCTGTCACCTAATCGATAAATGCAATGTATATATTATCTGGTACCGTTCATTAGTTATCAAATATTATATTTATTTTAGATGAGATTCTGAGTAGGAGCCAAGAAGCTAGTGTTTCTAGTAGGGTGGTCAGGTTTTGAGGGGTATACCAACTTTGGTGACAAGTGTAAACCCTTTGAAATAATGCGAATTTTGAAAAATGCTAAGTATAAAGTACTATCTATAGCCGCAGTTTGATTCAAAAAGTGGTTGATCGAGGCTTTTGGAATCATTGTTAATTCATAAGCTTTTTCGTTCCGCTCAGAATCTAAAAGTTGGAAGGGAAGGGTAGGAGGTCAGAAATACGTTACGGCCTATTGTCATACTTACCAAATATACATTAAAAATTTCAATCAAATCGGTCGAGCCATTTCAAAGGAGTTCGACCACAAACACCGTGACACGAGATTTTAGATTCTAAACGAAGTAAAGAAGCTAGTGCTTTTACAATGATGTTTATACATTTTTATTTTTTATATTCTGAGCGAAGCGAAGAAGCTTATGAATTTACAATTTTTTCCGTTCTGTAATCACTTTTGCGTATAGAAATATTGGTTCTATATGGTACTTTATACTTGGCATTTCTCAAAATTCGCGATATTTCAAAGCGTTTACACTTGACGCCATTGTTGGTAACCATGACAACCACGATTTCCATGGTTGCCATGGTTATCATGATCACCATGGTTCCATGGCCACCCCCTTTCTGTGGTAACATGGTAACCATGACAACCATGGTAACCACTTTATAAAAATTTAAACATAGATAGACAATAATATAAGAAACATTTTGGCGCAAGAAAATTTTTCCTCCCTTTCTTAATTTATTAGATAAAAAACAAGTAAAGCAAAGCAAAGTAGAAACAAGAAAGCCGGACATACTTCTCACCACGGATATTCTTCGTTCTTCGGGTTAGATACTCTTAGTGAGTGTGTTGAAAATGATAAATATTATATTGTTCTTTATATTCTTAATTTCCTTTATATTTTTCTTACACCTTATTTTCTCATCGTTCCCCCCCCCCGGTTTCAATTAATAGTGTAATATAAAACTGGCTAAATAAAAAATTTAATTTTTTTGTAATAATGATAAAATTTATAATTTTTAAGTATATTGTCTTGTCGGGAGAACTCAATATATAAAATTAAATCAATTATTTATTTCATGTATTGTACAAAGTCGATGAAAAATTTATACACTAAGACATAATTAATATAAAAAAAATATACTTCTTAGGCATTTTTTTTTAATTTTATGGTAAATTACACTTTCAAGTGAAAGAGAATAATAGGAATCAAATTTTTCATAAAAAAAAAAAAAAAAAAATGTGACATTATGGAACCACTTTTGAACGGCGAAATTTTTCCCGCAACAATATTTAATATTGCGGCGACATTTTGACGTGGATTCTTTTACTATCAACCGTTTACTGCCGTCTCCGTCATTAAACGCAAAGTACATAGAATATAAATAATACGCAAGTATACAAACTTACGCATATATAGGTCAACTTATATTTAGTTCTTTTTTTTTATAACCAGTTATGGCAATTTTCAAAATCATGAGTTTTAAACGTCAAAACATGACAAAAAAGAATCATTTTCACGAATAGTCAATTAATAAACAAAGATAGTTCTTTTTTTATTAACTGTTCTAAAAAAGTAATGTTGTCAAATTTTGAAAATGTCGGCAATCGATTATCATAGAAGAATTTCGGATAGAATATAAATATTATGTAACAATTGTTAAACATAATCAATATTAAACTGATAATATTATTGTTGTCTATAATAAAATTAACTGAAGCTTTGTTTTGAATGGTTTATTGAAAAAATTATTTATTATTTTATTAAAGTTCAACACGCCTATCAAGAGCATCCCGCCCAATGAACGACAAATATCCATGGTGTGAAATTTTTCCCGTTTTTTAAATTTTATTTATATATAAAAAAAGAAAAAAACTCTAAAAATATTTTTTTTCCCCGAAAAAATCTGTAACTATAGAATAATAATTAAAAATTACGCCACTCGCTATCGACCTGTTGGCCACCTCTGCTCTAAAATACATTCTCAAACGTGATATTTATGAATTCATGTCTCTTTATTCATCAATGTTCGTTGATACATTTTTCAATATATTATATTATTATGTCGGCAAATCGTAATTTCAAAGGATAATCACGAAAATGAAATATATCGCCCCCGGCCATATAAAATAATGCTTTTCCTCCAACTTTAGGCATAAGTAAGGAGGAGGTTTGGGGGGGGGTTCAATCCCTTCTAATTTTTAAAATTCATAATGGGAAAAAATTACTGTTTTCACGAGATAAAATGTGCAAGTTTATAAAAAATTAATAACATATTATGTCATTGTGTATAAAAAGCATACTTTTAACTCTTAATATTAGTATCAATAATTTAAGGTTCAATTTGTTTTAGAAAAAAATGTACACAAACGAATATTTTCAGATTTTCTTAATCATTTATTTAGTCCAAATAATACTGTGTGTTACTGTTACTAGTGAACATTTCTAATTTCTAGTATCATTATTTTTGAATACCAACTGACTATATAAAATAACACGAAAATTATTCAATGAAAAATTGATTTGTATTACATATTTTACTTAAATTTTCATTATGCTTGGAAAAACTTTAGAGATTTCAATAAATGAACTCTATTAAAACATATACCAAATACCTATATAATTTTGATATTTTCGAAATTATTATTCGGTGGTTATTATACTTTCAATCGAAAATGTTACTTTTGAACCCCTCCCATTCAAAATATATACCTACGACTCTGTGTCCGACCCTCCCCCAAATGCGTAAATGTGACACACCCCGTGTCTGGAATACCCATAGTTTGCGAACACCACTGTTGGAGTCGTTTTAATAATTATTATAGAACGACGACGGCGTGGCGGGCGCGAGCGGTGAGACCCGAAGTCAACCGCTACGTGTATATACTATGCTATAGTCTTCCGAACCGTCGAGACACGCGAACCCTTGGTTTCCCACCCTTATGACATTTCTACGGCACACCCTGCAGTTGTCCACGAAATCGTCATGGCACGCCACCAAGTGTAGTAATGGTTTGAACGCGAACATCCTAGATCAATATGAAATTCAATCGTTTTCAGAGCGATCGGTGTTGAAACGAGTTGAAAACATAATATTATGTAAATTTTTTTTTTTTTAATTTCCTCTGACGCGACATAGAGTTCAATAAAATATCGTTCATTTAAATACAAATTAAATTTTGAAAACTAATTTCGTTTTTCCCCAAAAAATTATTTTGACATTATTGACAAAAAAGACACAGAAACCATCATTTTTTGATCCAAACTTTATGAAAATTTAAGTATTCAGCAGACAGTAATATAAGAAATATTTTGGCGCTAGGAAATTTTGAAAATGTGAAAAAAGTTTTTGGACTTTCTTTCTTTATCTATTAGATAAAAAAGGTAAAGTATTATAGACATGAAAGCCGGACATACTTCGCACTACAAATATTCTTCGCTCTACGGGTCAGATACTCTTGGCGAGTGGGTTGAAAATGACGACTATATTGTTGTTCTTTATATTATTAACTTCCTTCGTTCAGAAAAGTATTTGATCCACGGTGCTAAGTATGTCCGGCTTCCTGGACGACTACGAGTTGGTTCCCTTTTGTCGAATTGGTTCCCGAGTTATCTACAGATAACATATGAATCGGTTCCCGTAATACAACCATGTTAAATTAACTTTTAAAATTATTATTATGATATAATCAACCAGCAACAATTTCCTTATCGTTTAAGCAATATTTTAAGATTGCTTTATCAGCAGATTCTGTGCGTGTTTTAGCTCTCGTCGCTTCACTTCGCTCAATCTATATACACCCCTCCCTCGACTTGTTGTACAACTTGGGGACATTTCGGTAATGAAAAGCTAAAATCTGTACATGTGTCCAACGTTCAATATTTCCCGATAGTTCTTTTTGGAATCTGTATTTGATTCAATTTTATTCGGGAACCGGTTCCACGTTTCCCGGCTTATTCCTTGTTTAAACTTTACTTCACTCTTTACTTTTTTAGTTATTATCAACGTACGTTTTTATTAATTATCAATTATTATTATTTTTTTTTTTTTTTTTAAATACAATAATAATGATTATAATATTAATTCATCACTATTTTCTGAGCCGTCACAATAGAAGAGAGTCACGATAAAGAATGATCGTGGTCTGAAAAAAAAAATTTGAGAACCACTGCCGTGTAGCAATTATTAAAATAATAATAATTATTATTATTATTTCCGTCCAGACGTTAACAGTGGCGGCGGCGGCGGCGGCGAAGTCGACGACGACGTCCGAGGGGGGTAGGGGCGGCGGCGTCGGTAGGTATAGTGGAGTTCGCCCCCACCGTCGGCGACAGTGGATCGCGTGTCGTGCGGAGTAAGGAGGGGGGTAAAGGAGAAGGGAGGGAGGGTAGTGGCGACGACGGTGGTTGTGCGTATTGCTGGCGCCGACTGCCACCGACCGTCTGCCGGCGCGGCGACGGCACGCTCGGGCCGCGCGGTGACGCCGCCGCCGCCGCCGCCGCCGAGACGGTTTTCCCTTGTGTTGTGTTGCGCGCGTCGTGTGCTCGGCGCGCGTCGTATGTGCCGCACCACACTCTGTTGCTCAGTGTACGCGACGACTACGGCGGCGACGGCCGACGCAAAACCACCAGCACCACCAACAAGCACCGGGCGGCGGCACCACCGCGGGCGGCTCGACGACAAAAATAAATTTTTTTATTTTACTTTTTTTTTTTTGGTTTTTGGTTTTTCTGTAACGATGCCGGTGGTATACGAGTTCGTCGTGGTCCGCTACTTAGCCGCCACCGTGTCGGCGGCGGTCGTGTCCACAACCGCCTCGGACTGCGGCTCCGTCACGTCGGTTTCCGGGTGAGAGCGCCCCGCCGAGTCAAGTCGCGGGGGAACACCATCACAAAGTAAGCGCCGCCGATTATATCACCGTTTTCGGGGCTCTCGCGAGTTCATCGTGCACTTAAAAAATATCATGCACTTTTTCGAAAAAAGCCGGACATACTTCGCACGATGCGGTGGGATCTTCTTGACGGGTGTATTGAATTTTAATAAAACGATTCTGAACGAAGAAAGTTATTAGTATAAAAAAAAAAAAAAAAAAAACGTTAGAGAAATGTCCAAAATCTTTTCTCGTATTGTTTTCTATCTATGTTTAAATTTTCATATAGTTCGGATTGAAAAATTATGGTTTCCGAGTCGTTTTTGTCAAATTTTGGGTAGTTTTTTCCAAAATTGAAGAATTGAAGAATTGAGAAAAATTACCTCTTTAATGTACAATCTAGAGGCAAATCAGGTTTCAAAAAGTTGCAGATTGAAACTTTTGGACAAGTATTTCCATGCGAAAAATTGTACACAGAAAAAAAATAAACATCATTGTAAAAACACCTCGTTCAGAATCTAAAATAATCATTCAATAATGCACTAAAGACCTGAAAATATGCATTTATCGTATATGCGTGGTGAAAAAAAAATATGTTGTAAAAAAGTTATTCACGTTTTATTTTATAAATAATTTTTGGCATTTTATAATTGACTATTGATATTGAAAAAAAAATCGAGATATGTTTTCAAAAAAATTGTGTTTTATGAAGAATTTCCAAAAAGCAATTTATTTGTCTAATATTTTTATTTTTTTTTTTTTACTTGCCCTGAAAAACTATTTTCTTTAATATGTTGGAAATAATAATATACTTACATTAAAAACTCAAGAAAATCAACTTAATGCCAAACATGCCATTATATCTAAAATATGCAAAATTATGCTTTATTCAATTTCATATTCTGTTTACCATTGTTATGAAACGGATTTATATCTCACTTTGCACGTTTTTTTTATATTGTAAAACATGCAAATGCATAAACTTTCGAGCCCTGATTATTATACAATGAAATCTCTCCTAACGTGCACCTTTATGTATAACGGCCACTTCCCAATTGCGACCAGATGTGTCCCAAACTTATTATTGTACTACCCATTTTGGGCATTTTTTCAATTTTAACAACCGAAAACAATAATCAAATGTCCTTTTTTTTTTTTCTTTTTTTTGCTAATCGAATAGAATGACGAATATAAAAAAGACACTAAATGAAAAAAACGCTTTTTGTATTAAAATTTTTACGACTGTAAACAACTGTATAATTATTCATTAAATTATTACAAAAAATGTGTAATTAATATTTAAAACTATATAAATATATGAATGTTTTGTGTAAGCGAACATAACGAAAAAAAAAACGTATGCATTAAAAGTCGGACATACTTTGCGCCACTGGGATTTTTCGCTGGAAAATGTTCATAAAGTTTTAATCGCATTTTTTTTTTCAAATTTAAGGTAGCTTTTATAAAATTTTGCAAAAGTATTGAGAATTTTAAATAATTTGACCTCCCTAATATGCCATCTAGTGACAAATTCTGATAAAAAAAGTTGCTAGTCGAAACTTTAGGAAAATATTTCTTACCGAAAAATTGTTCAAAGAAAAACATTAACGTCATTGGAAGAAAACCAACTTCTTCACTCCAATAAGAAACTAAACGCGACTCACCAAAACTTTACTTTACTTTTTTTATCCAAGGAAAAAAAAAATATAATTTTACCCCAAACTATTTTTCATATTATTATCTATGTTTACATATTCATAAAGTTCGGATTGAAACAAAATAGTTTCCGGATCCTTTTTATCAAATTTTAGGTAGCTTCTCCAAATTTTGAGAAAACAGTTGAAAATTTCGAAAAATGACCTCATTAAAGTACCATCTAGAAACAAATTCGGTTTCAAAAAAATTGCTGGTCAAGTATTTCCATACGAAAAAGTGTTCAAAGAAAAAAAAAATGACGTCTTTGTAAAAGCACTAGCTTCTCCGCTTCGCTCAGCCTCTAAAATTAGAGTAGAATAGAAGATCGACCGTGTATTAAATAACGCCACACGGACTACCCCCCCTTTAGCGCTCCTTAAACACGTCCCTGCGTGCGCTTGTGATACCTAATACGTGGCGTTGACCAACAGCTTGTGAAGTCTACGTTGTTGTCGTCGCCGGATGATTATTTATTTTCCCTTTTTCCGACAAATACCTATATATATATATATATATATATATATGTAGTTGAGAGTTTCCCCCCCCATTTCTGGGTGTGACATCAAAGTTTTTTTTTCCGGGTTATACTCGCGAATAAAGACATCGCCAGAACGCGGGCGTACGCGTAAAAAGAGTCGGTCGTGCGACAACGTCGTCGTCACGGTCAGATTATATATACGTGATGCGAAAACCTAAACGCGACGAAATTCGGCGGTCCCTTCGCGCCGTAACGAACACCTTTTACTTTCTTCCGCCTCGCGCACTTTTGGCTTGCAAATATTTATTCCATTCTCATCTCGGCCCTGCATCCGTGGTGTTCTCCTCGCTACCTGCACCCTCCCTCCCCCCCGATATTATAATGTATTCTCCGAATATATCCGATACGGGAAAAACGATATTTTCATAACTACTACGCATAATACTCGTATACTCGGCGGTAGTCGTCACACCTGTGTGTCGCGGATTGACCACACACAATATGTGGATCCAGGCGCGCAATCAGGATTTTTATTTTTTTTGGGTTACATTTTTTCTTACTTTTTCTCACGCTCAAACACACAAGTATCATTAATTTTTAACGATTTTATTTATAATTATAACAAGGTACCGCATACTACCCGTACTACCCCAAAAAATCTAGTTTAAAGGTATCCATAGTAATAATTTTGGATTCTGAGTAGAACGAAAAACTAGTGTTTTGACAAGGATAATTATTACAAATTGTTTTTTTTTTCTGTATACACATTTTTTTATAGAAAAACTTGAACAAAAGTTTCAACCTGCAACTATTTGAATCACAATTCGCCTTTAGATGGTACTGTTAGACGTTATTTTTCGAAATTCTCAATAGTTTAATTGCAAAAATAGCAAAATTGTAATACATTTTTGAGAAATCAATAATTTTTATTATTTATAAATTTAAATAAATGAAATTTTGGGTGGGGCTATAGCCCCAAAGCTCCTCCCTTGGGTGCGCCACTGTGTGGATCTAAATGTGGATTTAAATATAAGTAAGGGTCAAGCAATTTCGGAATATCTATAAATACCCCCATCGCCCTTCGCTTGAAATGATTTATAATAGTTTTTTAATGTCTTTTGCGACCCAACGGATGAACGTACCTCATCGAAATACGTTGTTGTACCACACGCAGAGCGATACATACGCTCCGCCTCCCTCTCTCTGCAGTTCCCCCCCGGAGAATTGGCTTTCGTTGCCAGAGTTGCCTGATTTATAAACGCGATGGTCAAAAGCAAAACGAAAATGTGACTCGTTCTCTACCACCCACCTGCGTTTTTATATCAATAACTAAGCAACAACAATAAATTATTATTCTTTATTTTTTTCCACTCGACAATAAACTATAACGTACCCACATTTTAGATTCTGAACGAAGTGAAGAAGCTTATGTTTTTACAATGTTGTTTATTATTATTTTTTCTTCCTCTGTAAACACTTTTTCGTATAGAAATACTAGTCTAAAAGTTTCGATCAGTAACTTTATAGATCCAAAATCAAACCCAAATGGTACTTTTGAGAGGTCATTTTTCAAATTTCTCAAGGTTTTTTTTTTAATAATGCGAAAAAACTGAAAAAAAATTTACAAAAAACGGCAAAATTTGCAATTACCGAAATTTCCGTAAAATTGAAAATTACTTTTTGACTTTTAAATGAAATGCAGCTAGGGACTTGAAATTTTCACAAACCACTATAAATAGCTACGAGAACATGTCATGAAAATTTCAAAAAGATTCGATCAATTTTGAGTTGAGTACGACGTTTTGAAAATTTCGGAAATTTCTCATTTTTTGTTAGTTTTTATGTAATAAAATTTTTGATTTTTGATATTAAGAATTGAAAATTTAATGTGATCTCACTGACATATACATATGTCTACTTGACCTGAAAAAATCTCAAAAATCGTTAGTCATGTTTTTTTTTTTTTATAACCGTTTGAAGTTAGAATTTCGACAAAAAATATTGTTATCATTTTTATTTTCGCTTTCTGTGTAAATCGTAATTTTAGTTTGAACTTTATATTTTATGTGATGGAAGACAAAATAAATGTACGTTGGTGTTGTAAAATGTGTAGTGTCCTTTGATATTGTACGTAGGCTATTCCACATAATGGGTGATATATCACAGCTAGTTGCGCCTTAGGCGGTCACATTTTCGAACTACAGTCTGCTTCGAAAAAAACACATATTTTTGTCGCACTGAGGGTGGTGGTGTATCATCACATGCCGGATGTCACGATCCGTCCATTTTTTTTTTTTTATGCCTTTTTTTTTTCTGATCGTTTAATAATTCACCTGTCGTTTTTTACGGTATTTTTCCGATCGAAAACTTGTCATCGATTTCCGTTTATTACGTAATATTTTATTTACTTACACAAAATACGTGTACCTCAGTCAATATAAACTTATCGAAATGTTTTCAAAACTGCGATGAGAAAGTTTAGACACCTAAACCGTTCATTGGTGCGCTCCGTTATACGAAAAACGTGTACCTATGTTTATTTACGTCACATACATAGCATTAAGTCAGCGTACAAATTAAATACCTGTTAATTGAAAAATTTCAATGAATTCGTCACTAAATAGATGTATTTATTTTTATGCGCACTTTCTTTGGCAAGGAATAAAAAAAAATTAGGTATTCAGAAATGTAATCACATTGTTACGGACAAGGTCCTTTTCCACAATCACAACACACACCCTAGCAATTATATTAATTATGTTCATGATTAGATAATTAGTACGGTTAATTAGAGGGTTGTGAAGTTCTTTCGTTTTGATATAATATAGTTCTCTTTATGGCTATTTTTTATCACAATTACAAGGAAAAATAAATTAAATGTTTTTTTATATAAATAATGAAAATACCACTAACTGACCCAATTACACTGAATGTGATGAGATAAATGCAAATACAGGAAATCAATTATCTATAAACCAACACACATGCAAAATGCGTGGGTCGTCAGTATTTCCACAGAAAACACACTAACACACACACACACATGGGGATATAAATATGACCCGGCCACCAGGGCCAAACCAGATAATTCCCGGCACTCGTAAAGTACACAAGATTTATGCTACACATTTTTATGATATTATAATTTTACAAAGTGTTTTAAATAAACAGTTTATATTAATAAATAATAAAAGTGTTATTATTTAATTATTTAACCATCTCACTGAC